>JAQQSW010000293.1:0-27261 GCA_028646575.1 Pseudocheirus occidentalis
TTGGAAACTAAAGTTAATGGTTACCCCAGGAGTGGCAGATCAGTAGATTGTGAATTGTTGATTGAATCAACTCCCTTGAAGGGAGACTAGGTCATTCCTTTGTTAAGTGATTGATTGGATCTCTGATTTGATTGATTGAATCTTTAAGTGTTAAGCTGGTTTCTCCCTTAGGGAAACCAGTTGATTCTTCTTTTGTTCCTTGTTCTAAATATTGTGTCTTTCTGAAATAAGATATAACATAGACTTTCCTTGTTCTGAAGACAGTATATAATATTGTGAACTGCTGAAACTGTGAACATTGTACTGAATAAAGATTTGTAATGGAATAAACAGAGTGTTCACTAATACTATGTAATCAGAATCTTAAAAGCTCTTCACAGTAGCATTCTCTCAGAAATCTACTGCTGATTGGCTTTACAAAGACTTAGAAAAAGCTTTTGTTCATATATTTTCCTTTGGTATCTTGGGGTTTTCAGGTCAAGAAATGTTCCTCTCAAAAGAAAAGAAGCAGCACCTTTTTCCCATTACAAAATTACTGTGATCAGTCATCCTGCCTTTCACCTGTTCAACAGAAGCTGATGAAGCAGGCTCTTTCTAGATCTGGCTATCTCACTTTACCATCTGAAAAAAAAAACACTTTGGCCAGGATGTAAGTGGAATGATTAATCTGAAGTGGAACTAAAGGAAAAGGAATCTTTGCGTAAATGATTAAAAGAATTCTTGCTGCTTGAATGAAAAAGCGTAGGTCAGGATAAAAGCAGCCACCACCAGTCTGTCAGCAAGAATTCACAACTTTATGTAGCATTTTTTAGTTGAGAGCTAGTAAGTATGCCCCCAGCAGCAGTCAGTGGCAGTTAAAAGTTTCATATTTTGTCATTATCCTAGATATGAAATGGGAAGGGATCCCAAATTAATCAAAACCAGATGTGTTCTGTAAATAATGGAGTAACTAACTGACTTTTCATGTTAATATTTTTGGTAAATAGAATTGTGTTAACCTTTTAGAAAAAAATTATGTGGTTGCAAGTAAAGTTTATAAGCTAAATAGTTTCCTTTCTTTCCAGCAAATTGAGCATTACTTGATAATTTGAACTTAGGCTATGAACTATTCCAACAGTGGAAAAGCTGTAGTTTTCAATTTTGTTTACATAAGCAATTTATTGCAATATTTTCCCCAGGCCAGGCAGAGATACCATCATTACAAGTTACAGAATTGAGAGAAAGTTCTTGTCTTTATTGATTACTTATAAGGCTTAGGAATGGGATGCAGGCTGAGAATTAAATGTAAATAATAATAATTCCTACTACTCATTTTTGTTGTCATTCAAAACCCACATACACAGCAATGATGGAGTATCTGTTGTATTTCATCACAAAAGTGAAAAAGTCAGTTAAGATATCTTGGACAGATCATTAACTTTGTGTGTGTTGGGGTACAGGGAAGATGAGCATGGAAGGAAGATGTACTTAGGATTTCATTGGTATAGAGAAAATTTTGTACAGAAACCCCTCTTCACTAGGTTTTCATTGGCAAACCTCCTGTAACTTCACCTTAGATAATTGTGCAGTCATTGAATGTTTAAATGATTTATCCATGGTCATTATATCAGAGGCAAAACTTGATCCCAGATAATTTTTAGTCATGTCTCACTTTTCATGACTCCATTTGGGGTTTTCTTGGCAAAAATACTGGGGTGATTTGCCATTTCCTTCTCCAGCTCATTTTACAGATGAGGAAACTGAGGCACAGTTAGCATTAGTCATATTTTATTATCTACCATACATAAAAGTATAGACTTAATGATTTAAATTTCTTGTAAACACTATTGCTCAACTTGAACAAAATAATTATAAAACATACCTTTTATGTCTGTGCAGCAATCATCTCTTTTGTTCCTGTATATTCTTTGTAGATCTTATTGTGAGGTGTGATTTTTTTTGGCTTGTTGGTTTGTTCGCTATTTTATTTGGAACTATAATTTCATTGTTGTGAAGAGATTCTGATTCAAAAGCATCAATGTGCAGCACTGCAAGAAGTTTCTGTACCTTTTTTCCAATATCAATGCTACCCCCCCTTAAAGTATATGAATCTTTAAAAATGATAATTATCTGCTATGTATTGGTTAAACAATGTAGTTTTCTGTTATTAGCTAGCATTCATTAATAATATTATGCAATTCCTGTTGCTAACCAATTCATATTCTATTTCACCTGACTCTCCTAAAAGTCCTGTGAAATGGGGAGTACCGCATAATGGAGAATCTATTGCTCAAGAAAGTTAAAAAAATTGCTTAAGATCAGAGAGTTTGTACCAGTGCTGAGAATTTAACCCAGGTCTTTAATCTGTAAGACCAGAGCTAGATCAGTTTGCTAAAATAGCCAGATCCAATCACCCTAGATCCCAATGTTTATTTCGGTTAGCTGGGCCAAGAGTCACAGTGAGACTACATAAATGTGTAACAAGGTCATTCATTATTCCATGAGGGAGAAGTAATTGTCCCTAAGACATGAATCTAAAAACAGGTCTTCAAACCATAAATATTGCTGCTCTTTATTCCTGCTAAAGAGCCCTCATTCAAGTTGCAACATCATTGTTTTTTTTCACGCAGATGATTGTCAAGATAACAGAAAGTACCAGTCCAACCATGCCAAGGCTAATTCACTGAGGGTAGAGATCATTTGTGTTTCAAACAGGAACTTGGCAATGAACAATCTGGAATGTATTCACATGTACCAGGTTATCTTTTTATTTGATGACTTCAGGATATTTATTTGACATCAGTGGACATCCTTAAACCTTTGTCCGGACATCTCTTGAGTTTTTTTCCAATACTCATAGCATCAATACCCCTAAGGGGGATGGAATCTCTGAGGTTATATACTCCCACCAATAACTAACCAGGAGTATCCTCCAAAAGATTCCACAAATCCAGACTTCATTTGTAATTATCAGTGATGGCGAATTCATTTTCACATAAGACTACCAATACCATTTTAGGTCAGTTCTAATTACTGAGAAATTTTTCTTTAAATTAAGCAGAAACTTCACTCTGTAGTGTCAACATTAGTCCTAGTTCTCTCCTCACCTCTATCCACAATTCTCCTTGGTAGGGCTGTCATCACAACAATGCAAAGAAAAATGGCATACTGGGGGCAATCATTATTCATGCAAATCAAGAGGAGAAACATTGAGGGGGGGAACCTCAAGAAAGGAGAGAGAACTCTCTACATTAATCAAATTCATTGGATAATTATTCAATCCTCAAATTCACTTGAATTTTATGAGTATAAAAACATATTTCCTTACTCCCAACACTGCCTTGAATGTGAAATTCTGAGTCCAAGTGACTAATCTCTAGCTTGCTAATGAGATTTTATTATTTAAGGCTATATAACAGAGTTATGCAAAAATGTGATGGAGCAGGAAATGGAAATACTTTATAAGTCTCCCCAAAACTGAATTTAAATGTATTTTACTCACAAGCAGCCCTAGTCGATTGACTCAAAATAGCCACAATATTTTTCTTTGGGTGTTATCCAAACAAAGTTTTGGGCTTGGCTCTGGTTCTTGCCCTAAAAGTAAATGACATAGAGAAGGAACAAACTTCATAGTAGGACAGTTTGCTGTGTTAAATGTCCAGATTTCTAATGTCCTGGCATTTTCTCAATAGGAGTGGCATATTTTACTTTGATACAATATATGAAAGGGTAACTAATCAGAAAAATGCAAAGAATTTTGAAAGGCCAATTGATATCCCCATATTATATTTGTAACGTCTAAGTTATTCTTTCATACTTGACTCTGCTAAAATAAATTATTTTTAGAAAAATATTATGGGATGGCTAGGTGGTGCCATAAATAGAGCACCAGTCCTGGAGTCAGGAGGACCTAAGTTCCAATCCAGCCTGAGACACTTAACACAAAAATCAGCCATATGACCTTGGGCAAGTCCCTTAACCACAATTGCCCCCTCCAAAAAGCCAAAAAGAATTATTTCTCCTACAGTCTCAACAAGTGGTCATCTAGCCTTTTCTTGCAGACCTCTATACAAAAGGAATCCTTGACTGCCAAAGGCAAGACATGCCACCTTTTGATTGTTCTAAAAATCATTATAAAGCCTAAAATTATCTGTCTGGAACATCTAGCTGAGTCTGCCCACTGAGGCCAAAAAGTACAAGTTTGCTCTCTGTGTCACATGATAACCCGTCAAGGACTTGGAGACAGTTATCCTCTCTCCTTTGTCTCCTTTTTTTCAGATTAGATTTCTCTAGTTCTTAAATTGACCCATTTATAATATCATATTAAGATTCTTCAATATCTCATTTACCCATTGCCTTATATTTTCCAACTTCTTTCCTAGAATGTTTCCAAGAAATAAATATAATACTTCTTATGTGTTCTATTCAGACTAGAATACAAGACTATTACCATCCTGAGTCCTGGATACAACCTAAAATCCCATTAGTTATATCACACTATTAGTACATATTGAATGTGTAATCCACAAAAATCTTATCTTTGTCAAAGCAACTATTGTCTATCTAAATATTCCCATATCTCAACTGAGCAAAAAAAATTAAATTAAATTCACATGTGTTGTGGCAGAGTAGGGAACTGGACTTGAAGTTTGTAGAAAAAATCTAGGTAAAGAAAAGGAATATCACCTCAAATTCAATTATCCAAGTCACTTAACCTATTTTCCTCAGTTTCTTCAACCACAGAATGAGAGGTCTTGACCCAATGGCTTTTAAATCTATGAGTCTACCCTTCTATAATCTTATTTTATTTACTCCATTCTAATCTGTTGAGAACTTTAGAGAGGGATATGTGTGGAGAAAGTATGAACTAAGTATTTGTATGCACAGAATTTTTAGTTCTTATCCTAAATGTAGAGGTTGTTTTGCTGGATGATTCAGACTCTTTTGATCAGTCCCATTAATGGCATAGCTTACCAGGACTAATACATAGATAGGATAATAGATATGGAGAAGTCCTTGGAGAACAACTAGGTCAGTGCCTTCATTTTATACAGCATGAATTTGAAGGCAGAGAAGTTATGTGACTCGGTTAAGGATACATAGGCAATAAGTAGAGAAGTTAACATTCAAATCTAAGATCTGTGACACCAGATACAGCATTCTTCCCATTGTGTCATGCTGTCTACAAAATACTATTTATCTGAGGAAAGCTGATTAGTCCATGTGACAAACCCTGGACTTTGATCTCATTACTATTATGTTCCAATGAATAGATGAACTAACCCAGGGATAGAACAAATTTGCTTATTGTATTAATTTAACCTTATGAAAAAGCTGCCAGAATGTTAAAGAACTTATTTCAATTCAGCAAGCGTTCATTGAGTCCCAACAGTACAGCCTTACTCCAGAGTTAAACAAGGAATTTGTCATTAAATCAGAGAAACAAGATAAATACATGAAATAATTCAAGATTATACATTTTGTATAAAAATTTTACACTTCAAAAAAGTAGTATTTATACCAGAATATGTTTGGTTCAATATTAGTGAAATTATAGAGAAAACATGCTATATTAAAAAAAAACAATGAAAATCACGTATTTATATCAATGATTTTGGAAAAAACTTTTGACAAAATACATTTAAATTAAAAAGATAAACAAAAACACCAAAAAAGTCCAGGAATAAAGGAATCTCTCTTTAATATAGTGAATATCTATTTTTAAAAGTATTATTTGTAATTTTTGCAAAATTTTATGACTTTACAATAACATCTGAGGAAATGAAATGGTTTTGATTAAGAATATTGTTATTTGATATAGTTGTAGAAATGCTAGCTATTGTAATCAGACAAGATTAATAAATTGTCTCATAAAAATCTTAGAGATCCAAATAAAAATGAGAAACTTCATGGAAAATTGCAAGATAGAAAATAAACACAGAAAAAACCCCACCAACTTATTTGTACTTCATGAGAAATGCAATGTAAAGGGATAGAAAAAGAAATTCCATTCAAAATAAGGATATAATATCTAAAATACTTGGGAGCCCTTCTACACACACACACACACACACACACACACACACAAGAATAGTAGAGGTTAAATTAAAAATTCTCTTTACAGAAATAAAGGAAGATCGATAATTGGAGTGATACTAGTTGTCCAGGGTTGGACAATGCTAATGTGAGAGAAAATGTCAATGGCTGCCTAGGCTAACTTTTATTAAATGAATCTCATTACTAAGGAATTGCTTTATAGAATGAGACAAAATAACAGAAAAACTATCATGAGGAACAAAAAATCAACAATATCCAGGAAAGCAATGAAAAAAAGAGAAATGAAAGGGGCTTAGTAGTACCAGATCCCAAACTATGCTACCAAAATGCTAATCAAAATTACTTGGTCTGTATTTATATATGTATATGTATGTATATATACACACATATATGTATACATGTATGTATATATACATGTATATACATGTATATACATGTATATATACATACATGTATACATATATACGCATATATATGTGTATATATACATACGTATATGTGTCTATATACATATATATTTCAATAGCAAACAAAATTAAGGAAACACAATGATTAAGAAGGAATCTCTAGCAGAGTTTTTGATAAAACCAAAGCATCAATCAAGAATAATGAAACAGCCTACGCAATTCACTTCCAAACCTTATAGTGCTATAAACATATAATAATTATCATTTGTCATAAAATCATCATAATTGTTATTATGTAAAAATATGGGGAAAGTGGAAACTAATCTAGAAGAGATTGTGTTTAGACCAGCATCTCTCACCATATACCACAATAAATTCCAAATAGATACTCAACCTAAATATAATAGCTCATATCTTAAATAAATTGTAGGAGAAGTGGTGGCATTTCTTACAGTCATGGATAGGAGGAAAATCCTTGACTAAACGAAGATTAGAGATGATCATAAAAGGTAAAATGAACAATGCTGAATACTTAAAATTGGAAAACTTTTGCACAAACAAAATCAAGGTAGTTACAACAATAAGAGGAGTCAACTTGGAACAATGCAGCAATTTCTGTTATAATAGTCTAATGTCTAAGATATATAGGAAATTAACCCAAATATGTAAAAACAAGAGCATTTCCCCCAATAGACAAATAGTAAATAAATATGAATAGCAAGATTTCAAAAGAAAAAATGTAAGATATTTTTAATAATGAAAAATACACCCCAAACCTAAAAATAAAAGAAATGCAAATTAAAATAACTCCAAAGCTCTAACTTATTACCAAAGATGGCTATGTGGGGACACATAGGCAATAAATTTTGTTGTTTGTCCTTTGTTCTTGAAGAGGACCACGAATGCAGAAGGTGATGTCATGACTTGAAAGCAAATTGACTTAAATGACATAGATATACAAAGTCACCAACTTCACTCTCTCCTCTGGAGCCTTCTGGGTCCAGTGGCAAGATGTAGATTAGGATGACTGGAGATGACCCTGGGTGTAGTAGGAGACCTTGACCTTTTTAAGCTAAAGTCTTATGATGACAGACCCACTAATGCCTTCTTGGTGGAGCTAAATTAATCCAATCATTCTAGCAAGATATTTAGAACTATAGTTTCAAAAAGTAATTTTGCCTTTTCATCCAGTAATACTAGCATCAAGTCCACACCCCAAAAAGGTCAGAGACAGAGGGAAATGACTCATATATACCAAGCATGTTTGTGGCAATTATTTTTGTTATGGCAAAAAAAAAAAACTGGCAATGAAATGGATGCCCATCAGTTGGAGAATAGCTGAGAAATTATGTGAATGTAATAGATTGTTGTTGAACCATATTGCAAAAGGGATCAGATTGAGAAAATTATAGAGACTTAGAGGAACTGGTGAAGAATGAAATGAGTAGAATCAAGAGAATGATTTGTGCATTCATATAATAACTAGATTAATGGAAAGGACAATATGAAAATAAACTGTGAAAGTTTTAAGAACTTTGATCAATCATGGCTTCAGAAGATTGATAATGGAGCAGACTTAGAACATCCTAGAAGAGATGGATTAGAAGTGTTTTTCAGAGATAGTCAATGTGTGAATCTGTTTTATTTGACTATGCTTGTTTGAAGGAACAACTTCCATGAAGTTGGGTGAAGCAGAGTGGAGTTGATTTGTAGTGATAGTGATGCAAAAAAGTGGGGGACAGAAGAGAAATAAATAGAAATATGAATGAAATATAAATTAAAATATGAACAAAACATTTTTGTTAAAAAGAAAAAGGAAGGGGGGGCGGCTAGGTAGTGTAGTGAATAGAGCACCGGCCTTGGAGTCAGGAGGACCTGAGTTCAAATTCGGCCTCAGACACTTAAACACAAAAACTAGCCATGTGACCTTGGGCAAGTCACTTAACCCCAACTGCCCTACAAAAAGGAAAAAAAAAGAAAGAAAGACGAGAAAAAGGAAGGGCAGATTCACTTAGAATCTACGTCACTTCTACTGAGTTCACAAATAAACTTCAGTACTTTGACTTAAAGAAAAGGGGAAGGGACAAGAAAGTTCATTCAGATGAAGACACAGTCAAGCATAACAGTTATATTAACTTATTAAGTTATATATTAAAAGTATATATTATACTTTTAAAAAAACAAGTTGTACATGACATAGGTTCTCAGTTTCATATAAAATCTTCTCTTTCCTTTGTATACTGAAATATTCACATTTGTTGCCTATAATGAAAAGAAAGTTTAAATTTTTAAAAATGCTAATCATCCTAAGAAAGAGCTAATATTCAGTTTGTAGAAAGAAGAACCTTATTTTATGTGAGATATTTTAAAGATGAAATCATTTTATAGAACTTCAGTCATGTAGAAAAAATTCAGTGATAACTCATTTATGGAAAAATAAATCTTTAAGTATTTTCAACGTGAACAATGGAGTGCCATCTCTATTAACTGTTGTAGATACCAAGACAAAAGGAAAGTAAGTAACTATATTAATGGAGTTATGTAAACAAAATGAGAAATTTCCCTGGCAAGACAAAATAAATTGCTTTTCTGTTTGGCCTATTACTCTTCACTGATGAACAGCTGTAAGGATAGTTTCCCATTATATTTAGTACACCATAAAACCACCTTAGAAAGCAAAGGTCATGTGTGGCCTGAGGAACAGCAATTAAAATGTACCCGGTACACCTCTCAGTACTGATGTAGCCAAAAAAAAAATCTTAGTGTAATCATTCATGCATTAGAAACCCTCCAATGGAGCATTTTGCAAAGAGCAGCAATTTTTTTTTAGACGTTGACCTCTTCTGGTTAGAAGCCCTTAACAGGAAAACAACATAATTTGTTTTACTTTGACTTCAATAGGAATCTTAGAAATTCTGTTTGCTTGTGACTCAGATTACCATATTTCCCCTCAAGTGGCCAGGCAAACATACTGGGACTGATGGAAATATATGCTGCTCACAAATTGCTATGAGAAGAGATAACATAATAATCAAAAAACATGCATTTGGAGAAAGCATTTTAATTTTATTACAGAACAAGCTATTTTTACTCTATGGCTTCCTATATGTTGGCAATATCTGTGATCAGAGTAAATCTAGTCCTTTGAATTATTTTATTTCTACATGTCACCAATTAGGGAGATGTGGGCCTTGACATTATTCTGAGAGAACCCTGAAGTGTGTCTCCTTTGCTCTTTCCTTTTCTTTGGGAAGAAATAATGATGGAGCATTACACAAAAGACACACATCTAGCTATTATCATATACTAACCAGTACTGTTGATTCATGCCTCTTGTATATATCTTATTATGTTTTGTGAATTGAATTAAATTGAAGTGAATTGAACAAAATCAAATCATGTCTCCATATTATAATTTCTTAATGTCAGGGGAGATGCCCTGTACATCACAGAATCACAGAGTCTTGGGGCTGGATGATAACTCAGAAATCATTTAAGTTCAAAGCATGTCTGACCAAGAATTCCATCTACAATATTCCTCGCAATAAATTATCATGCAATCTTTGCTTGAGTACCTCTACCAAGGGGGAATCCCTTGCTTTCCTGAGATAGTCAATTATGCTTTGGGATTTTTTTTTATTTAAGAGGTTTGTTTTTAGGTCAAAATTTAATATAGGTCTTTTCATCTATATCCAGTGCTCCCAACTCTTCCCTCTTGGCCATCCAAAATAAGTCTGAGCCCTCTTCTCCAAATATGAGAAGAGCTCTCACTCCCCACCTCAAATTGGTCTCACCTAAGTTGCTTCAATTGATCCCCACTTGGCATGGCTGTTATACTTCTCATCCTCCTCCAAGTTCTCTTAAAGTGTGGTACTCAGAATTAAACACAATATACAAAATGCGGTGTCACTGAAGCAGAGTAGAGAGGCAGTTTCCGTGCCCTCATTCTGGATAGGGTACTCCATGTCTCTTAATGTTACCTAAGCTTGAATGAGTCAGCTTTGTAGCTGCCATTTCACATGATTTGATCAATTTTTTTTTAAGTAGGCTCGCTTTGGTCAAAGGAAAAATATGTATGTTTATCGACATATCTGAAGTTTTGTATGTCATAATAATAATAATAACTCTTCTTAGTTTCAGTAAGAATTCTAATAGTTCTCATGCATATATACACAAATGTCCATACACAGAAATGATCTTCCACTAAAGTAGAAGTGCCTCAAAAAGGAACAGAGGTGACTCAGAGATCTCAATAGATATGACAGCCTGAACAAAGCATAAACTCTGGTGAGTCCAAAATATTTTTACAAAATACTTAGGATCAAATTCCCCCAAGGACTCACCCAACAAAGTTTGGAAATACATCATATCAAGTGCTTAATTTTCTGATACATGAAACTATCTCATAAGAAGGTTACAAATTGAGTCTTACCCACACCTATGAGACCATATATCTTTTTTTAATTTTTTTATTCGTTTTCTTGTTTACATCATTCATTTTCATTACATTTTTGAATTACAAATTTTCTCCTCATCTTGCCCCCCCAACCCCAAAACAGCAATCCCATTGCAAAGCCCCTCCCCTGCTCTGCTCTCTTCCTTTCTGGTAGGGCAGGGAGTATCTCCCTATGCCAGCCCCTGTATATCTTAATTCCTAGTTGCAGGTATTGCAGAACTTCAAACTCTAGATGCTTTTGATTCCTCCCTTGTCACGCAACCCCAATGGAAGGACAATCAATTCAATACAAGCTGTGGATGTGTGATTATACAGGACATCTTCATAGTGAGACCATATATCTTTTGCAGTATTAAATCAGGCGTATAGTATGTATATGATCTAATTATTCTACTTTTGAAAGAAGCATCAGTAAGTTACAACATAGGTAAAACAGCCTACTGAAGTAGGTGTGTGTGTGTGTGTGTGTGTGCATATCTGTATTTGTGTGTGTTAATCTTCAATCTCAATTTTAGCACCTTGTAACAAATTCTGAAAACACTGAAGAGAAAGTTTGGGAGTTAAATATATACAAATATTAAACAAAATAGCAGGGCATTTATATTTTCCCTTTTCAAAGCATTTTAACAGAAAGTTGTTTTAATTTTTTAACTGATTTCCAAAAGATCATAGATTTAAAATTCGAAGAGAACTCTAGGCTGCTCTACTTCCAACCTCCTCATCTTAAGAATGAGGAAACTGAGACCCAAAGAGGTTAATGTTTTATAATATATTTCATTAGCTTATTTTTAAGAGAAAAGCAAATAGCCTAAACTCATAAATAACAATTCCATGATAGTTATAATATAGCATCTCTTACCTTTGTTCATTCTCTCCATAGGCAGAGGATTTAAAGAGGCATGTTGTGAACAGAGTACTCATAATCTGGGCAACTTGAAAAATATTCCTGAGTTAATAATGGAGAAAAAAAGGAACAGAAATCAAGGATCTGAGTTAAACATTGACACCAACTTGCTCCTACAATCCGAGCCTGGAGATCTGCATAGGTAGCCCCTGGCATCTTGTAAAAACAGGTGACTTCTGGTCAGCTGAGTCTGTGGTTATTTCACTGCCTGAGTACCAGAGGAAATATGATGTGAAGGTCACTCAAGCATATACTAGCTCAGTTTTCACTTGGTCAGTGATATGAAGGAGGAAGATTTCCTGGGCCAGGAATTCGTTCAACAATAGTGTTAAGTGCCTCAAATATTTACAAACAGAGTTGTTTGGAAATAACCAGTGGAAAGACTCATGCCAATTCTTAACTTTGTATACATTATCTAAAGCCACTATTTTTTTAAAGGAAAACTACATATTAGGAGACCAACTACGCCTTAGGAGAGTTCTTACTTCAAAAGGAATAGAGTCAAGATGACCAAAGTGAATATTTTATAATTGCCTGTTTGTATATTTATTCTTTTTTTTTTTGCTTTTTGGAGGGCAGTTGGGGTTAAGTGACTTGCCCAAGGTCACATGGCTAGTTTTTTGTGTCAAGTGTCTGAGGCCGGATTTGAACTCAGGTACTCCTGACTCCAGGGCCGGTGCTCTATTCACTGCGCCACCTAGCCGCCCCTGTATATTTATTCTTAATGGCACTGAACCAAAAGAACTAGAATCCAGAGTCAAGAAGATATAAGGAATAGAAGAAGGAAAAAAAATGAGACTAGAGAGGTCATTCCAAACTCATTAAGTTGAGAAATAATAATAATAAATTTTGTAACAATAACAATAGTGATGATGATAATTAATTTATGTGGTGCTTACTATGTGCCAGGCAATGTGCTAATCACTTTTACATGTAATACCTCATTTGATCCTCAAAACAGCCTTGGGAGGTAGACGTTATAATTACTCTCATTTTACAATTGGGAAAACTGAGGCAGAAAACAGTTAAGTAACTTGCAGAGTGTCATATAGCTAGTAACTGTCTGAGGCTGGATTTGAATCCAGACTGGTATTCTATTTACCTAACCAATTTAAAGCCAAACTGAAGTCTAGTTTTACTATGAGGGGTGTGTGTGTGTGTGTGTGTGTGTGTGTGTGTGTGTGTGTGTGTGTTTCAGTATCAGCCAAATTCATGCACCAGCTAAGGAAACCCCAGTCTAAGAGAAATCCTTCAATTCAAAAAGAATTAGTAAAATGGTGTGAGGATACCGAATGATGAAGTTGACTGGATCAATCATTTGGAAACCATTTGAGAAGCACAGATTTAACAAAGCAAAGTAGTAGAGTCCAATTATACAAGGGGCCCATGAGGGTTGAAGGTCAGGGTAACCCGTGTTCCATAGCTCCCTGTATTCTGAATTAATATCAGTCAGGAGATGTCCATTGCAGTTATTATTCCCTTCAAAATACTGGGAACCATTGTTGCAGTCTAGCTACCAAGCTTGTATTTTCCCATTTTTATCAGTCTAGTCAGCTTAACAAGTCACAATTTTGGACTTTACTCCTAGTCTATTTCCCATGGCAGAGAAAAAAACTGCTTTGAGTGAAAGTGGAGAAGAATCTTAAAATTCCAAAGCTTTGGATTTGATCTAGCAGACTTCTCTTCAACATTGCTATTATTTGCAATAAACAGAGGCAGAAAAACAGAAACATTATATCTAGACTCTATTGGCTATAATACTAGAAAAACTCAAAGCAATAAAGAACATTTGAAAACAGGATTAGAACCTAAATGCAGACTATATAATATCAGGCCTAAGAATAGGTGGCTCCAAGAGCAAATCACAAGAAAAATTGATAACTTTATGTGTAAAATGACAACAATGAGACAACACAGAAAAACTTAGAGCCAAAGCAGTCCTAAACTGTGAGAATAAGGGGGATTTATAGCTCTAAGCACTTTTATCAACAAGAAAGAAAAAGAATAGATCAATGAATGGTGCATGCAACTAAAAAAAATCTAGAAAAACAATAAGTCAAAGCATAAAAAATGAGTGCAAGACTAAAAATTCTGAAACTCAGAGAAGAGAAAACAAAATTGAAAATAAAAAAATTGATTTTTGAATAAAATAGGAGAAGAATGGGGGTTAATAAAAACAAATTAGAGAAACATTGAAATGATGAAGAAAGCTAATTTCCTGAGGGAAACACTTTAATTTTTATCTTGTGATGAAATATCATGAAGAGAAGTCTTTGAAAAGACTAGAAAGTGTTTTATTGTCATTCTGGAGAGTTACTGCCATAGAGAGACTATATGGAGAGGAGCAAAGATGGCAGCGTAGAAGCAGCAGAGTTCCACAGCTCCCACACAGCCACCCTAAATACCCATAAAATACGAATCTAAACATAGAGAGACTATATCAGGACAAAGAAAAAGAACATATCCTCTCAAAGAACTGATTTTAACCACTATATTGAGAATAAACAAAAAGAGGATTCTTCAGAGACTTGGGCTGCAATCTTGAGAATGTAATGATGAGATTGTTTTCCAGAACTGAAAACACATCAAGTAACATTGATATATAGAGAAAATACTCACTGTAATTTTTCTCCCAGTTAAAATACTGTAAATAATTTGTATTGATTATTAATTTGAATGTATTATCAATTATACTGTTAATAATAATATTATATATAAGCTGTAAGTCTGATGTTAATTTAAGCTTAAGAGTTACTAGGTATAGAAAGCTGAGAGAGAGATGAGAATGAGAAAAGAAGTTATTTTAGTTATTAAGTTGATAATATTTAATAACTCTAGGGTAAGCTACAGACTTAGTTGTTTAATAAAATAGATGTTTCAATTTTAGTAATAAATAAAGAAATAGCTAAACACATAACTGCAGATAATGACGATGAATATGGTAACTAGTAACAGGTTGACAGGTGATCACCTCACCCAGGCTAGAACTCAAGGGACTCAATCTCAACACTTAGTACATTGTATTACAAAGTATTTAGCAAAGTCATGATATAAAATCACTAACTTCCCCTCATTCCAAATCTTGATAAGGATAGAGATATTTTATAGCTTTAAGGAAATTGTTTCAATATAGGGCTAATAATCTTCAGAAAAGATTTCAAAATTAAGAATATAAAGTTAAGTGTAAGCACTTTGAGGGCAAAGGCAGTTTTTTTCTTTTTTTAAAATTAACTTTTATGATTACTTTTAGCTTACATAATTCATTTCCACAATATATTGAGTTATAAATTTTCTCCATGTCTTTCCCCTACCTACCACCCCAAAACAGCAATACAACTGTATATTCCCTCCCCCAATCTGCCGTCTCCTATACCCTCTCCCTTTCCCGCTCTGACTTTCTGGTAGAGCAAAGTCGATCTCCATACCCCATTGCCTGTATATCTTATTTCCCAGTTGCAAGTAAATAACAACAACAACAACAACAACAACAGTAACAATAACGATGATGATGATGATGGCAATGATAATAATAATTATTATTATATTTTTAAACATTTGATTTTAAAACTTTTAAATTCCAATTTCTTTCCATTCCTCCCTCATCACCCACCCTTACTGGGAAGATAAACAATTCAATATAGGTTGTACATGTGTAGTTACACAGAACATTTCCATGGAGGATATATTATGAAAGACTTTCATCCTATCCCTCCCCCCACTTGTTCTGTTCTGTACTTTGTCCCTGTTCCTTTACAAAAGTGTGTGCTTCTAACTACCCTCGCCCCCAACCTGCCTTCCCTTTCACCTCCCCCCCCCTTCATCCAGTTACCCCTTACTCTCCTGTAGGACAAGATACTCAATTTAGAGAGTATGTCATTCCCTCCCTAACCCAAATTCGATAAGAGTATGGTTGACCCTTTTGCCTTCCTGTTATTCCACTGTAACAGTTATCCCTTGCCTCTTCTATATGAGATAATTTATCCCATTCTGTCTTTCCCCATCAACTCTTATTAAATTTCTCTCTGACCTCTTAATTATACCTTTTAAATATCATCCCTAACTATTCAATTGGTCCTATGCCCTCTATGTATACCTGTACACACACTAACATATGTATTCATTTGCATATATACCCTTGTATCAATAATGAGATATTCACAACACTCATGATGGTTATGAATATGCTGGTATAGTTTTGGATCACAAAATGTAGCAAACTTTCCACATGGAAGGCAGAACCAAGGTCTTTATTCAGAAAGCAGAACACTGACTCCCAAAACCAGAAGGACAAGTCCCAAGACTAGAAAGCCGAAGTCATTATAGTGGTCACAAAGTTGATACACATAATTAATGCAGTGGACACCCACATTCCCAAGCCTTCACAAATAAAACAGGCTCCCTCAAGCAGGGATCCCTCTCAGACTCACGACAGTTCCTCAGCTTGGTCCTTGGAAGTCCTCAGAAGAAGCTGCAGAAGGAGGATCTCAGCAAAAAGGGCAGTCTCCAGGTGGTGACTGAGAGAAGATCTTAAGGTTCTCCTGGTTCTCTTCCTTATATACAGTATAGCTCCTCCCTGTTCAGCCCCTTCCTGTTAAGGTGTTAACTACTCCCAAGGAGTTAACTGGAAGTAGGAGCAAAGTGCCTTTACTAGTTGCCAATAGAAAGGGGCATGGAAGATCTTCTGATTTCATTAACATTACAACCCTCCTATATAGACATATACGTATATATACATACATATATATACATACATACATACATATGTACATACACACATACACACACATTTATATTCCCTTGAACTACCCTCATATTGAGAAAACTTTCATAAGTTACAATGATTATTTTTCCATGTAGGCATATAAATAGTTCAACTTTGATAAGTTCAGTATAATTTCTTTTCTCTGTTTACCTTCTAATGCTTCTCTTGCTTCTTGTATTTGAATGTCAAATTTTCTATTCAGTTCTGATTTTTTTTCATCAAGAATGCTTGAAAGTCCTCCACCTCATTGAACAAACATATTTTCCCCTGAAATATTATACTCAGTTTTGCTGGGTAGGGGATTTGTGATTTTCATCCTAGCTCCTTTGATCTCCAGAATATCATATTCCATGTCCTTTTATCCCTTAATGTAGAAGTTGCTAGATCCTCTGTTATCCTCATTGTGTGTCCACAATATTCAAACTGTTTCTTCTTGTCTCCTTGTAATATTTTCTCATTGATTGGAGAACTCCAGAACATGGCTATAATATTTCTAGGAGTTATCTTTTTGGGATCTTTTTCAAGAGGTGATTGGTGAATTCTTTCAATTTCTATTTTGGCCTCTGATTCTAAATGATCAGGGCAATTTTCCTTAAGAATTTCTTGAATGAAGATTTCTAGGTTCTCTTTTTGATCGTGCCTTTCAGGTAGTCCAGAAATTTTTTAATTGTCTCTCCTGGATCTACTTAACAGATCAGTAGTTTTCCAATGAGATATTTTACATTGCCTTCTATTTTTTTTCATTATCTGGATTTGTTTAATAGTATCTCAATTTCTCATAAAGTCATTAGCTTCTATTTACTTCAGCCTAATTCTGAAGGAATTATTCTCTTCAGTGAGCTTTTGAAATTATTTTTCCATCTGGCAAACTCACTGGTTTAAGGTATTCTCCTCATTGCATATTTGGGCCTCTTTTGCCATTTGAGTTGGTCCATTTTTTAATATAAATTTTGTATTTGTTTTCTTGTTTATATCATTCATTTCCATGAGATTTTTGAGTTACACATTTTCTCCCTGTCTTTCCCCTACCCTAACCCCAAAACAGCAATCCCAGTGTAAAGCCCCTCCCCTGATCTGCTCTCTAACTTTCTGGTAGGGCAGGGAAGGTCTCCCTACCCCAGCCCCTGTATATCTTAATTCCTAGGTGCTATTTTCTTCAGTCAGGTTGTTGACTCTGTTTTCATGATTTCCTTGAATAGTTCTCATTTCTCTTCCCAGTTTTTCCTCCACTTTTCTTACTTGATTTTCAAAATCTTTCTTGAATTTCTCCATAGCCTGCAACCAGTTCACATTTTTCTTGGAAGCTTTTGGGGCAGGAGTTCTGACTACGCTGTCTTCCTCCCATTCCATGCTTTGATCCTTTTTGTCCCCCCAAAAAGGAATCTAAAGTTGGATGGCTGTGTTTGCTTTCCTTCCTTTGCTTGCCCATATTGCCAGTGAATTCCTTGACTTTTGAGCTCTTTGCCACAGTAGAATTCTGCTTTCAGAGGGTAGAACTTTTTCCCAAATCAATGGGATTTTTGCAGCTGTCAGAGCTCTTAGGGGAACACCATCTCTACAGACCCCACTAGCTGTGGCTCACTGGTCGCACATCTCAGGACTACCACCCAACACTGTGAGCCAGATCCAGGCAGGTTAAAGCAAGAGCAATTACCCCTCTGCATTGTTGCTTGCACCACTGCCCCCATGATCTGCAGGCTGGGAGCTCTGAAGCAGCCACAGAAAGGAGGCTGCACAGGACCCCACTTTCACTGCTTCTCACTCCAGGAGCAGAGGCTAGACCATGCTCCTACATCCCCTCCAGATCCAGCAGAATTCCACTGATCTTTTACTTTGTCTTTGGCATTTATGGTTGATAAGTCCAAAAGTCTCCACAGCTGCTGGTGATCTACTCTCCCAAAGTCCCACTCTAGCTGCTGCTGGTTGGGGCTTCCCTGGGGCTAAAACCCCAGGCTCATGGCAGCCTGAGCTTGGCTCCCAGTGCACTGTGATGGCCCCTTCCTGCCAGCCTACAGAGCTGTCTTCCACAGGAGATTTGTTTCTCTCTGTCACATTGTGGGCTCTATAGCTATAAAATTTGTTTACAATCATATTTTATAGGTATTTGAGGTGGTTATTGGGGAAACCCACAGAGTTTTCCTGCTTCCATGCTTCCATCTTGATTCCACCCCACAGTCTTTTTTTTTGTACCCAGCAGCATTTAGCACAGTTCCTGGCACATAGTATATGCCATGAACATCTAAGTGACACAATGGATAGACTGCTAGGCTTGCAATCAGGAAGATGTAAGTTTAAATCCAGTTCTCATACTTATTAGCTGTGTGACCATTGGAAAGTCATTTAACTTCTATTTGCCTTAGTTTCCTCATCTGTAAAATGGGAATAATAGCATCTACCTAAAAGTCTTGGTAAAGGTAAAGAGAGGTAATGTTTTTTAAATGTTTAGCACAGTCCCTGATATATTAGGAGTTACTTAATATTAGCTATTAGCAATAGTAGTAGTTATAAATGCTTATTTCTTAATTGGTCAGAGATGAATGGAAGACTTCCTTCACTACTAGATTTGGAAACTCTCCAAAAACAGCCATTCAGATTGAGAATGTCCTGCCTGTGTTTGCACACTTCATTAGTTTAGTAAGCAATTTAGTAAGTAATTTCGTGCTTACCTTCTAAAATCATTGTGATTTTTTATCTAGATGACATCTGTAGGATCAAGAACTGACCTCTGGGGGCGGCTAGGTGGCACAGTGCATAGAGCACCGGCCCTGGAGTCAGGGGTACCTGAGTTCAAATCCGGCCTCAGACACTTAACACAAAAAACTAGCCGTGTGGCCTTGGGCAAGTCACTTAACCCCAACTGCCCTCCCCCTCCCAAAAAAAACCAACAAGAACTGACCTCTGTATCAATCTCAGGTAATCTTCTGAGGATTCCTTTTGACCTCAGAAGGACTATATGAAATATAATAATAAAAATTAAAATAACTATAATTTATAAAGCATTTACTATGTCTCAGGCACTGTTCTAAGTATTTTACAGTTAGTAGCTCATTTTGTCCTCACAAAAACCCTGGGAAGAAGTTCCTACTTCATCCTCATTTTGTAGATAAGGCACACAGAGGTTAAGAGACTAAACCAGGGTCTTACAGCTAGTGATTGTCTGAGGCTGTATTTGAACTCATCTGCTTGACTCTAGGTCCAGCACTTACTCTGAAAACCGCCCCTTCATAGACTATGACTAACAACTGGACAATGGCACTGATTTTTACAAATTTAAATTAGTTCCCTCTTTATCTTGGAAATGAAAACTTTATCAAAGAAACTTACATAAAAAAACTTGCTTTCCCCCTTTCCAATTTAAGTGCATTGGTTTTGTTCATGTTAAACTATTTCAGCTTCACGTTAATGATAATTTCCTATTTTGCTTCCCATGATCCTTTCTACCCTTTCTTTAAACATAAACTCTCTCTCTAGCCGTAGATCTAAAAGGAAATTTCCTCTATGTCCCTCCAATTTGCTTACAATGCCATCGTTTATGTCTAAGTCGTTTACCCATTTGGAGTTTGTCTTAGAACATTGTGTGAGATACTGATCTAAATGTAATTTATATGAGATTAATATACAGGTTTCACAGCAATTTTAGTCAGCTAATGAGATCTTACCTCAATCACTGGAGGAGGTTTTTTTTTTGGTGTTATTTCTTTTAAAAATAGGAAGCTACTCTATCTGCTTCTGTATATCGTATACCTAAATTACAAAAATTTTGAATAAAATATTAGCAGAAAGAGTATAGTAATATATCATAAGGAGTAGTTAATTGAACTCTACATTTCTTAGGCAGTACCAAATTGTTTTCATGACAGCTGCTTCAGAGTGTAGTTTGAGATCAGCTACCACTAGAATTCCTTTCTAGTTTTATTTTTCCCCGTGATTTCCCCTGAGATTCTGTCTTTTTTTTTTCCTTCAAGTGAATTTTGGTATTTTCTTTTAACTCTACAAAGTAACCCTTTGGTAACTTGTTTGTTATAACAAAGGGCAAATGAATTAACCTAAGTAGAATTGTTACTTTTATTGTATTTTATTGCCTCAGCCTATCAAATCAGATTAAATGAGAATATATTTATAAAGTCCTTATCGGATGCCTATATAGGAGCCACTTAATAAATACATATGTCCTTCCCTCTCTGGATCTATTCATGAGCAACTAATATTTCTCAAATAATTTAGTTCAGTGTTTACTCAAAGGGTATTTGTACTTATATTCAGTTATTACCTTTATGTGTCTTGGCTGGTAGACTCATAGGTATTTTAGACATTCTGTACTCTTTTTAAAAATGGAATTTTTCCTTTCACCATTTCCTGCTAACTTTTATATGCAATAAAGAGAAATTCTCATAATTTGTGTGGTTTTATTTTATATTCTGCAACTTTGTTAAAGTCATTGTTTCAACTAATTTTACACTGATTCTAGTGATCTCTAAGGAAATTGTTATATATTATCTGCAAAAACAATCATTTGTTCCTGTCTTGACCATGATTAATTCCTTTATTCCTTTGTTATTATTATAGCTGATAATTTTATTGCTTGTTTTTTTCTATAGCTGTCATAAATATTTATTTCTATAGTATATCTAGTACTACTTCAAACAGTAGTAATGTTTATAAGACTCCTTGCTTTACCCTTGAGTTTACTGTCCAGTGTTTTGAGTTGGAGTAGGTATGTTGCATTGTGTCAATAATTATTTTCTTCAATAATTATTTTCTTTCTTTATTTATATAATGCTACACTTTTGCTGCCTTTGTTATTTTGTTATCCATTATGTTGAGAAATTTATTAACATTGAAACAAATCTGTATTATTGCTGCAAATACAACTTTATCACATGATAACAATCTCTACAATCTCTAGTCTTTCTGCTAATATTTGTGTGTGTGTGTGTGTGTGTGTGTGTGTGAATGTTCACTAGGGATATCAGTCTGGCATATTCTTTATTTTGAATCTCCTTCATCTATAAATCAAAACCATACTTATATCATGGAAAAAATCTATTGTTCTGGGACTTTTAGGAGCCAAGATGGCAGAGTAAGCAGAAAATCACCATAACTCTCTCTTATTTACCTCCAAAAAGGTATAAAATAGCACCCTCAAATGAATCCTGGAACAGTAAAACCAGCAAAAAGATGGAATGAAAAAATCTTTTAGCCCAAGAAATTTGAAGGATCAGCAAGAAAGGTCTGCCTCCTTTGGGTAAAACGTGAGTGCAGTCCAGGACAGGAAGTATCCCAGCAAGCCAGCAGGAAGCTCCACCTCAACAAACCAGTGGGAGACCCTGAGCCACAGTGATATGGAGCAGGCAAACAGAAACACAAGGACCTTCCATTTGCCTCAGCTTGGCTAGGAGGACCAGGAGAAGGACCAGGAGACTCTAGCTCCAAGAACTACCACGTGCTTCAGTGAATCCCTGGGCACACAGGCATCCTCCAGGGACCAGACCTCCACATGCTTCAAGACAGCATCAGGCAAACAGGCAGACACTAAATGTACAGAAGCTTAAGCAAATAGGCAGCTGCCAATGAGATCCCCACCATATGCTTCCACATAGCCTAGGGCAAATAGGCAACCTACAGCACCTACACACTTCGTGTTCTTCACTGTGGCCCCAGGGAAATACAGAAACACAGCCACTGGCCTCAGCATATGCCAGACACCAGCACTAAGGAACGAGCTCAGCACCAGGTGAGCTGCCAGATACCTTAACAGCCTCTAGCTGCAACAGTCCCATCCCCTATATTATAGCTCCCCACCCAGTACAGCATCAGACACTAGGGTCCCTTGTGGACTTCAGGGCAACATCAGTGTAGCACCAGATACACAGCCAGAGTCTGCAGCTCCTCATATGAGAAGCCTAAGGCAGTGCCCCCTCTGCCTTAGGAACAGAGTTCAAATTTAAAAGAAAAGAAGAAAGGTCAAAAAAGGCAAGCAAAAACAACAAAAAGCTAATCTGACCATAGAAAGTTATTTAGTGACAGGGAAGATCAAGACACAAACTCAGAAGAAGAAAACAATGGCAAAATGAGCAAAATGGTCTCAAGCTCAGAAAGATCTCATGGAAGATCTCAAAAAGGAGCTTAAAAATCATATAAGATAGGTAGAAGAAAAATTGGGAAAATAAATGAGAGTGATGTAAGAGAATTATAAAAAGACTCCACAGCTTAGAGAAAAGAAAACTTCTTAAAAAGTAGAATTGTCCAAATAGAAAAGGAGATACAAAAATCCACTGAAGAAAAATAAAACTCCTTAAAGAGTACAATTGGCCAAATAGAAAAGAAAGTAAAAACCTAATTGAGGAAAATAACTCCTTAAACGTTAGAATTGGGAAAATGGAAGTTAATGACACTATAAGACATCAAGAATCAATCAAAGAAATTCAAATTAATGGAAAAAAGATGTAAATATAAAATACCCCCAGAAATGGTGAGGGGGGAGCTAGAAAATGGATCCAGAAAAGACTATGTTAGAATCACTGGAATACCCGAAAGCCATAGTCAAAGGAGGACCTGGACAGTATCTTTCAAGAAATTATCAAGGAAAACTCTCCTGATATCCTGGAAACAGAGGGCAAAATAAATATTGAAAGAACCTACCAACCTATCTCAGGAAAGAGTTCATATCATAAAATAAAAAACTCCAAGGAGCATTATACCCAAGTTACCAAACTATGTATATGTATGTGTGTGTGTGCATCTATACATGTATATATACATATATATGTATATACACACATATATGTATGTATATATACATAGGTGTATGTATGTATATACACACATATATGTATGTGTGTATATACATATTTCAAGGAGCCACAATCAGAATTACACTGGACTTGGAAGTTGCAACATTAAAGGATTAGAGATTATGGAATGTGATATTCTGGAAGACTAAGGAGCTAGGACAAAAACCAAGACTTAATTTCCCAGCAAAATTAAGCATGATACCTTAAAGGGAAAAAATATGGTCATCCAATGAAATAGAAGAATTTCAAGCTTTCTTAAAGGGAAGACCAGAACTGAGGGGAAAAAAATGACCTGAAATATCAAGACCCAAGAGAAACCTAAACAGGTAAAAAGGGAAAAGAAAACACAAGGGATTCAATGGAGGTGAGCTGTTTACATCACTACATGGGAAAATAATATTTGAAATTCTCAAAAACTATACCTCTAATAGTACAGCTAGGAGGAATATACAGACAGAAGGTACAGGTATGAGGTGAATTGAGAGATTGACATAAAAAATAATTAAGGGATGAGAAAAAGGAGTACACTGGGTGTAAAAAGAAGGGAAAGGTAGAATAGAGTAAATTATTTCACATCAAGAGGTCTGAAAAACCTATTACAGTGGAGGGGAAGGAGGATGATGGGCATCACTTGAACCTTACTCTCATCAGTATTAGCTCAAAGAAGGATTAATATACACAATCTGTTGAATATAGAAATCTATCTTATCTGACAGGAAGGAAGGAAGGTAGGAGATTATGTAAAGGCATATGTGTTTGGGGGAAGGGACTGAGAAAAGAGAAGATAATTGATCTGATAACAGAAACAAAGCACTTTTAGGGAGAGAAAGGGTAAAAGGAGACAGAGGACAAAGAGGAAAATTGTATGGAGGGGAAAACACAGTAATCAAAATTTCAAATGTGAATGAGATAAACTCATATAAAACAGAAGGAGATAGGAGAGTGGATCAAAAACAATCTTACAATATGTTATTTACAGGAAATACACTTGAAGCTAAGAGACACACATAGAGTAAAGGTAAGGGGCTGGAGTTTCAGATGAAGTAAAAAAAACAGGAGAAGCAATCCTGATCTGAGATAAAGAAAAAGCAAAAATAGTTTTAATTAAAAGATATAAGTAATGAAACTACATCCTGATAAAGGGTACCATATATAAATTAATAATATCAATACGAAATGTGTGCACCAAGTGGTATAACTTCCAAATTCTTAAAGGAAAATTAAATGAAGTACAAATTCATGATAAAACAAGAAATAGAAAGCATTACAAAATGTAAAATACATAATTTTGACTATATTAAATTAAAAATCTTTTGTACAAACAAAACCAAAGCAACCAAGATCAGAAGAAAAGCAGATAGCTGGGAAATTGCTTTACAAGACGTGTTTCTGATAAAGTTCTCATTTCTCAAATATATAGGGACCCGAGTCAAATTTATAAGAATAGAAGCCATTCTCCAATCAACAAATGGTCAAAGGTTGTGAACAGGTAGTTTTCAAATAAGGAAATCAAAACCATCTAAAGGCATGTGAAGAAGTACTCTAAATGACTTTTTTTTTGCTTGCAAATGTTTTTATTTCAATGTAATTTTTGAGGATGATAGGTTTTAGATATTATTGAAGGCAGCAACATACATGGATAGCACATAGTCTTTAAAGGCAGTTATCCCTTCCTCTACCATATCTGTACCAACTTTATCATCTTCAACCACACACTGTATCTGTAGCTTCTTGATGCCATGTCCCACTGTAACTAGCTTAGAAGATCCCCAGACAAAGCTATCTGCCTGAATGCTTCTGACACATTCCTCCAATTTCGCCATATCTGTCTCATCATCCCAAGGTTTTACATCCAGTAAGATGGAAGACTTGGCAGCAATTGCAGGGTTTTTTTATTTGATTCATACTGAGCAAGGTGTTCTTCTCTTAGCTTCTTTGCTTCTTCACTTTACTCCTCCTCATCAGACCCAAAGAGATCAATGTCATGATCATCTTTGCTATCTGTAGCCCCACTTCCGGTGGTCTCTTCCGCGTTAGCAGACCCATACTTGCCCAAAGCTTTCTTTATTCCTGGCAAGCTGGCCTTCTGCTTCCTGTAGGACTTATGTGGTTATACCAGCTGAAGGCATGGTACAGGTCAGCAGGTGGGGGGCCCGAGATGGCTTCAAATACTGCTACGTCAGCCTTGGACGGCAAAAACCCCTCAATGTAGCTCTTTTCTGCCAGTAAGTAGTTGCTGCAGACTCGCGGGTGTCTTGAAATCTCCAAAGCCCATAGTGGTGGTGAGAGGGACCAGGGACAGGAGAAAGAAAGCGGTGGCGGCGGCAGAGATGGAGGAGCGGAGCTTGGGTAGGGAAACAGCACAGCATGTATTCACACTAGTGCCTTGCCGCTGAAAAAAAGGTCTAAATCACTTTTGATAAGAGAAATGTACATTAAAATGGCTCTGATGTACTATGTCACAACCTATCAGATTGGCTAGTATGGCAAAAAAGGAAAATGATAAATGTTGGAGAGGATGTGGGGAAATCGCGACGCTAATACACTCTTTATGGACCTATGAACTGAACCATTCATTCTGTAGAACAAATTGGAACTATGCCAAAAGGCAAATGAACTGCATACTATTTGATCCAGTAATACCACTTCTAGGTCTATATCCCAAAGAAATTTTTAAAAGGAAGGGGAAGACTTATATGTGTAAAAATATTAATAGTAGGGGCGAAGCCGAGATGGCGGCATAGAAGCAGCAAGGTCCCGCAGCTCCCACACCACCACCCTAAACACCCATAAAATATGAGCCCAGACAAAGTCTAGGAAAGTCTAGGACTCTCAGACTCACAAAAATACAGAGAACACACCTCTTGCTGAAGGCAGCTCGGCAGCAAGGGCTCAGCGCAGCCGCTGAGGAGACTGGAACAGCCTGAAGCCAAACAACCAGGCCTGGGGCGGTGGGTAGGAGATGGGCTGAGCTGAGCCAAGCCCTGCAGCCAGTCCTCAGAGGTGGTACAGCCTCCAGCACCTCCACATCTGCCAAGGCGGGAGAGGGGCAGCTTGCAGAGCAGCGGAGCAGAGACCCGGCCAGCCCAAAACTGCAGCCACAGCCAGGCAAGGCCCCAGGGCAGCCACGAGGAGCTGAGCCTCCCAAGCTTGAGTCTACTTCAAAGAAAATCTAAAGCACCTGCCTTAGGGGATCTTCAGTCTGAGACAGTTAGTGAAAGTGAAGCTTTGAAAATTAATTTGGGGATGGTAAAGCAGTTCAGCCAATCTGCCCTGGTACAAGGAATCAGTGGGGGAAGGGAACTGCTGGATCCGCCTGTGGCCCCCACCAGGCTGCTTCAGAGCCCCTGGCCTGCGGACTCATCAGGGGGGCTGAATCCATTGATAAGGGCCAAGTGCTCTGGAGTTGAGTGGCCTGGATCTGGATCATGGTCTTGGGTGGTGGTCCTGGGGTGCACTTTCAGCAAGCCAAAGCTGAGGGGACTTGCAACACCCCCCTTATAGCTCCAGCAGTTGGGAAAACCCCAGCGATTTGGAACAGAGCTTACCCCCTTGGAAGCAAAGTTTCACAGAGCTAAAAAACCAATTAATTGACTGGACAGCATGAGGAAGAAGAAGCAAAATAAAAACAGCCATAAAACTCTAGAATCCTTTTTTGTGGACAAAAAGGGTCAAAGCATGGAATGGGAGGAAGAGAGCCCAGAACTCAGAACTCCCACACCAAATGCTTCCAAGACAATTGAAGAATGCCTGAATCAACTGAAAAAGGACTTTGAAAACCAAATAAGAGAAGTGGAGGAAAAATTGGGAAGAGAAATGAGAATGATGCGAAAAAATCATGAAAAGAGAGTCAACAACCTGACTGAAGAAAACAACACTTTAAAGAATAGATTATCTCAAAT
>JAQQSW010000293.1:27361-54423 GCA_028646575.1 Pseudocheirus occidentalis
CTGGGCTCTCTTCCTCCCATTCCATGCTTTGACCCTTTTTGTCCACAAAAAAGGATTCTAGAGTTTTATGGCTGTTTTTATTTTGCTTCTTCTTCCTCATGCTGTCCAGTCAATTAATTGGTTTTTTAGCTCTGTGAAACTTTGCTTCCAAGGGGGTAAGCTCTGTTCCAAATCGCTGGGGTTT
The DNA here is from genome assembly GCA_028646575.1 of Pseudocheirus occidentalis. Taxonomy (NCBI): domain Eukaryota; kingdom Metazoa; phylum Chordata; class Mammalia; order Diprotodontia; family Pseudocheiridae; genus Pseudocheirus; species Pseudocheirus occidentalis. The sequence goes on from JAQQSW010000293.1 coordinate 27,546, forward strand.
TCCCAACTGCTGGAGCTATAAGGGGGGTGTTGCAAGTCCCCTCAGCTTTGGCTTGCTGAAAGTGCACCCCAGGACCACCACCCAAGACCATGATCCAGATCCAGGCCACTCAACTCCAGAGCACTTGGCCCTTATCAATGGATTCAGCCCCCCTGATGAGTCCGCAGGCCAGGGGCTCTGAAGCAGCCTGGTGGGGGCCACAGGCGGATCCAGCAGTTCCCTTCCCCCACTGATTCCTTGTACCAGGGCAGATTGGCTGAACTGCTTTACCATCCCCAAATTAATTTTCAAAGCTTCACTTTCACTAACTGTCTCAGACTGAAGATCCCCTAAGGCAGGTGCTTTAGATTTTCTTTGAAGTAGACTCAAGCTTGGGAGGCTCAGCTCCTCGTGGCTGCCCTGGGGCCTTGCCTGGCTGTGGCTGCAGTTTTGGGCTGGCCGGGTCTCTGCTCCGCTGCTCTGCAAGCTGCCCCTCTCCCGCCTTGGCAGATGTGGAGGTGCTGGAGGCTGTACCACCTCTGAGGACTGGCTGCAGGGCTTGGCTCAGCTCAGCCCATCTCCTACCCACCGCCCCAGGCCTGGTTGTTTGGCTTCAGGCTGTTCCAGTCTCCTCAGCGGCTGCGCTGAGCCCTTGCTGCCGAGCTGCCTTCAGCAAGAGGTGTGTTCTCTGTATTTTTGTGAGTCTGAGAGTCCTAGACTTTCCTAGACTTTGTCTGGGCTCATATTTTATGGGTGTTTAGGGTGGTGGTGTGGGAGCTGCGGGACCTTGCTGCTTCTATGCCGCCATCTCGGCTTCGCCCCTACTATTAATATTTTTACACATATAAGTCTTCCCCTTCCTTTTAAAAATTTCTTTGGGATATAGACCTAGAAGTGGTATTACTGGATCAAATAGTATGCAGTTCATTTGCCTTTTGGCATAGTTCCAATTTGTTCTACAGAATGAATGGTTCAGTTCATAGGTCCATAAAGAGTGTATTAGCGTCGCGATTTCCCCACATCCTCTCCAACATTTATCATTTTCCTTTTTTGCCATACTAGCCAATCTGATAGGTTGTGACATAGTACATCAGAGCCATTTTAATGTACATTTCTCTTATCAAAAGTGATTTAGACCTTTTTTTCAGCGGCAAGGCACTAGTGTGAATACATGCTGTGCTGTTTCCCTACCCAAGCTCCGCTCCTCCATCTCTGCCGCCGCCACCGCTTTCTTTCTCCTGTCCCTGGTCCCTCTCACCACCACTATGGGCTTTGGAGATTTCAAGACACCCGCGAGTCTGCAGCAACTACTTACTGGCAGAAAAGAGCTACATTGAGGGGTTTTTGCCGTCCAAGGCTGACGTAGCAGTATTTGAAGCCATCTCGGGCCCCCCACCTGCTGACCTGTACCATGCCTTCAGCTGGTATAACCACATAAGTCCTACAGGAAGCAGAAGGCCAGCTTGCCAGGAATAAAGAAAGCTTTGGGCAAGTATGGGTCTGCTAACGCGGAAGAGACCACCGGAAGTGGGGCTACAGATAGCAAAGATGATCATGACATTGATCTCTTTGGGTCTGATGAGGAGGAGTAAAGTGAAGAAGCAAAGAAGCTAAGAGAAGAACACCTTGCTCAGTATGAATCAAATAAAAAAACCCTGCAATTGCTGCCAAGTCTTCCATCTTACTGGATGTAAAACCTTGGGATGATGAGACAGATATGGCGAAATTGGAGGAATGTGTCAGAAGCATTCAGGCAGATAGCTTTGTCTGGGGATCTTCTAAGCTAGTTACAGTGGGACATGGCATCAAGAAGCTACAGATACAGTGTGTGGTTGAAGATGATAAAGTTGGTACAGATATGGTAGAGGAAGGGATAACTGCCTTTAAAGACTATGTGCTATCCATGTATGTTGCTGCCTTCAATAATATCTAAAACCTATCATCCTCAAAAATTACATTGAAATAAAAACATTTGCAAGCAAAAAAAAAGTCATTTAGAGTACTTCTTCACATGCCTTTAGATGGTTTTGATTTCCTTATTTGAAAACTACCTGTTCACAACCTTTGACCATTTGTTGATTGGAGAATGGCTTCTATTCTTATAAATTTGACTCGGGTCCCTATATATTTGAGAAATGAGAACTTTATCAGAAACACGTCTTGTAAAGCAATTTCCCAGCTATCTGCTTTTCTTCTGATCTTGGTTGCTTTGGTTTTGTTTGTACAAAAGATTTTTAATTTAATATAGTCAAAATTATGTATTTTACATTTTGTAATGCTTTCTATTTCTTGTTTTATCATGAATTTGTACTTCATTTAATTTTCCTTTAAGAATTTGGAAGTTATACCACTTGGTGCACACATTTCGTATTGATATTATTAATTTATATATGGTACCCTTTATCAGGATGTAGTTTCATTACTTATATCTTTTAATTAAAACTATTTTTGCTTTTTCTTTATCTCAGATCAGGATTGCTTCTCCTGTTTTTTTTACTTCATCTGAAACTCCAGCCCCTTACCTTTACTCTATGTGTGTCTCTTAGCTTCAAGTGTATTTCCTGTAAATAACATATTGTAAGATTGTTTTTGATCCACTCTCCTATCTCCTTCTGTTTTATATGAGTTTATCTCATTCACATTTGAAATTTTGATTACTGTGTTTTCCCCTCCATACAATTTTCCTCTTTGTCCTCTGTCTCCTTTTACCCTTTCTCTCCCTAAAAGTGCTTTGTTTCTGTTATCAGATCAATTATCTTCTCTTTTCTCAGTCCCTTCCCCCAAACACATATGCCTTTACATAATCTCCTACCTTCCTTCCTTCCTGTCAGATAAGATAGATTTCTATATTCAACAGATTGTGTATATTAATCCTTCTTTGAGCTAATACTGATGAGAGTAAGGTTCAAGTGATGCCCATCATCCTCCTTCCCCTCCACTGTAATAGGTTTTTCAGACCTCTTGATGTGAAATAATTTACTCTATTCTACCTTTCCCTTCTTTTTACACCCAGTGTACTCCTTTTTCTCATCCCTTAATTATTTTTTATGTCAATCTCTCAATTCACCTCATACCTGTACCTTCTGTCTGTATATTCCTCCTAGCTGTACTATTAGAGGTATAGTTTTTGAGAATTTCAAATATTATTTTCCCATGTAGTGATGTAAACAGCTCACCTCCATTGAATCCCTTGTGTTTTCTTTTCCCTTTTTACCTGTTTAGGTTTCTCTTGGGTCTTGATATTTCAGGTCATTTTTTTCCCCTCAGTTCTGGTCTTCCCTTTAAGAAAGCTTGAAATTCTTCTATTTCATTGGATGACCATATTTTTTCCCTTTAAGGTATCATGCTTAATTTTGCTGGGAAATTAAGTCTTGGTTTTTGTCCTAGCTCCTTAGTCTTCCAGAATATCACATTCCATAATCTCTAATCCTTTAATGTTGCAACTTCCAAGTCCAGTGTAATTCTGATTGTGGCTCCTTGAAATATGTATATACACACATACATATATGTGTGTATATACATACATACACCTATGTATATATACATACATATATGTGTGTATATACATATATATGTATATATACATGTATAGATGCACACACACACATACATATACATAGTTTGGTAACTTGGGTATAATGCTCCTTGGAGTTTTTTATTTTATGATATGAACTCTTTCCTGAGATAGGTTGGTAGGTTCTTTCAATATTTATTTTGCCCTCTGTTTCCAGGATATCAGGAGAGTTTTCCTTGATAATTTCTTGAAAGATACTGTCCAGGTCCTCCTTTGACTATGGCTTTCGGGTATTCCAGTGATTCTAACATAGTCTTTTCTGGATCCATTTTCTAGCTCCCCCCTCACCATTTCTGGGGGTATTTTATATTTACATCTTTTTTCCATTAATTTGAATTTCTTTGATTGATTCTTGATGTCTTATAGTGTCATTAACTTCCATTTTCCCAATTCTAACGTTTAAGGAGTTATTTTCCTCAATTAGGTTTTTACTTTCTTTTCTATTTGGCCAATTGTACTCTTTAAGGAGTTTTATTTTTCTTCAGTGGATTTTTGTATCTCCTTTTCTATTTGGACAATTCTACTTTTTAAGAAGTTTTCTTTTCTCTAAGCTGTGGAGTCTTTTTATAATTCTCTTACATCACTCTCATTTATTTTCCCAATTTTTCTTCTACCTATCTTATATGATTTTTAAGCTCCTTTTTGAGATCTTCCATGAGATCTTTCTGAGCTTGAGACCATTTTGCTCATTTTGCCATTGTTTTCTTCTTCTGAGTTTGTGTCTTGATCTTCCCTGTCACTAAATAACTTTCTATGGTCAGATTAGCTTTTTGTTGTTTTTGCTTGCCTTTTTTGACCTTTCTTCTTTTCTTTTAAATTTGAACTCTGTTCCTAAGGCAGAGGGGGCACTGCCTTAGGCTTCTCATATGAGGAGCTGCAGACTCTGGCTGTGTATCTGGTGCTACACTGATGTTGCCCTGAAGTCCACAAGGGACCCTAGTGTCTGATGCTGTACTGGGTGGGGAGCTATAATATAGGGGATGGGACTGTTGCAGCTAGAGGCTGTTAAGGTATCTGGCAGCTCACCTGGTGCTGAGCTCGTTCCTTAGTGCTGGTGTCTGGCATATGCTGAGGCCAGTGGCTGTGTTTCTGTATTTCCCTGGGGCCACAGTGAAGAACACGAAGTGTGTAGGTGCTGTAGGTTGCCTATTTGCCCTAGGCTATGTGGAAGCATATGGTGGGGATCTCATTGGCAGCTGCCTATTTGCTTAAGCTTCTGTACATTTAGTGTCTGCCTGTTTGCCTGATGCTGTCTTGAAGCATGTGGAGGTCTGGTCCCTGGAGGATGCCTGTGTGCCCAGGGATTCACTGAAGCACGTGGTAGTTCTTGGAGCTAGAGTCTCCTGGTCCTTCTCCTGGTCCTCCTAGCCAAGCTGAGGCAAATGGAAGGTCCTTGTGTTTCTGTTTGCCTGCTCCATATCACTGTGGCTCAGGGTCTCCCACTGGTTTGTTGAGGTGGAGCTTCCTGCTGGCTTGCTGGGATACTTCCTGTCCTGGACTGCACTCACGTTTTACCCAAAGGAGGCAGACCTTTCTTGCTGATCCTTCAAATTTCTTGGGCTAAAAGATTTTTTCATTCCATCTTTTTGCTGGTTTTACTGTTCCAGGATTCATTTGAGGGTGCTATTTTATACCTTTTTGGAGGTAAATAAGAGAGAGTTATGGTGATTTTCTGCTTACTCTGCCATCTTGGCTCCTAAAAGTCCCAGAACAATAGATTTTTTCCATGATATAAGTATGGTTTTGATTTATAGATGAAGGAGATTCAAAATAAAGAATATGCCAGACTGATATCCCTAGTGAACATTCACACACACACACACACACACACACACACAAATATTAGCAGAAAGACTAGAGATTGTAGAGATTGTTATCATGTGATAAAGTTGTATTTGCAGCAATAATACAGATTTGTTTCAATGTTAATAAATTTCTCAACATAATGGATAACAAAATAACAAAGGCAGCAAAAGTGTAGCATTATATAAATAAAGAAAGAAAATAATTATTGAAGAAAATAATTATTGACACAATGCAACATACCTACTCCAACTCAAAACACTGGACAGTAAACTCAAGGGTAAAGCAAGGAGTCTTATAAACATTACTACTGTTTGAAGTAGTACTAGATATACTATAGAAATAAATATTTATGACAGCTATAGAAAAAAACAAGCAATAAAATTATCAGCTATAATAATAACAAAGGAATAAAGGAATTAATCATGGTCAAGACAGGAACAAATGATTGTTTTTGCAGATAATATATAACAATTTCCTTAGAGATCACTAGAATCAGTGTAAAATTAGTTGAAACAATGACTTTAACAAAGTTGCAGAATATAAAATAAAACCACACAAATTATGAGAATTTCTCTTTATTGCATATAAAAGTTAGCAGGAAATGGTGAAAGGAAAAATTCCATTTTTAAAAAGAGTACAGAATGTCTAAAATACCTATGAGTCTACCAGCCAAGACACATAAAGGTAATAACTGAATATAAGTACAAATACCCTTTGAGTAAACACTGAACTAAATTATTTGAGAAATATTAGTTGCTCATGAATAGATCCAGAGAGGGAAGGACATATGTATTTATTAAGTGGCTCCTATATAGGCATCCGATAAGGACTTTATAAATATATTCTCATTTAATCTGATTTGATAGGCTGAGGCAATAAAATACAATAAAAGTAACAATTCTACTTAGGTTAATTCATTTGCCCTTTGTTATAACAAACAAGTTACCAAAGGGTTACTTTGTAGAGTTAAAAGAAAATACCAAAATTCACTTGAAGGAAAAAAAAAAGACAGAATCTCAGGGGAAATCACGGGGAAAAATAAAACTAGAAAGGAATTCTAGTGGTAGCTGATCTCAAACTACACTCTGAAGCAGCTGTCATGAAAACAATTTGGTACTGCCTAAGAAATGTAGAGTTCAATTAACTACTCCTTATGATATATTACTATACTCTTTCTGCTAATATTTTATTCAAAATTTTTGTAATTTAGGTATACGATATACAGAAGCAGATAGAGTAGCTTCCTATTTTTAAAAGAAATAACACCAAAAAAAAAACCTCCTCCAGTGATTGAGGTAAGATCTCATTAGCTGACTAAAATTGCTGTGAAACCTGTATATTAATCTCATATAAATTACATTTAGATCAGTATCTCACACAATGTTCTAAGACAAACTCCAAATGGGTAAACGACTTAGACATAAACGATGGCATTGTAAGCAAATTGGAGGGACATAGAGGAAATTTCCTTTTAGATCTACGGCTAGAGAGAGAGTTTATGTTTAAAGAAAGGGTAGAAAGGATCATGGGAAGCAAAATAGGAAATTATCATTAACGTGAAGCTGAAATAGTTTAACATGAACAAAACCAATGCACTTAAATTGGAAAGGGGGAAAGCAAGTTTTTTTATGTAAGTTTCTTTGATAAAGTTTTCATTTCCAAGATAAAGAGGGAACTAATTTAAATTTGTAAAAATCAGTGCCATTGTCCAGTTGTTAGTCATAGTCTATGAAGGGGCGGTTTTCAGAGTAAGTGCTGGACCTAGAGTCAAGCAGATGAGTTCAAATACAGCCTCAGACAATCACTAGCTGTAAGACCCTGGTTTAGTCTCTTAACCTCTGTGTGCCTTATCTACAAAATGAGGATGAAGTAGGAACTTCTTCCCAGGGTTTTTGTGAGGACAAAATGAGCTACTAACTGTAAAATACTTAGAACAGTGCCTGAGACATAGTAAATGCTTTATAAATTATAGTTATTTTAATTTTTATTATTATATTTCATATAGTCCTTCTGAGGTCAAAAGGAATCCTCAGAAGATTACCTGAGATTGATACAGAGGTCAGTTCTTGTTGGTTTTTTTTGGGAGGGGGAGGGCAGTTGGGGTTAAGTGACTTGCCCAAGGCCACACGGCTAGTTTTTTGTGTTAAGTGTCTGAGGCCGGATTTGAACTCAGGTACCCCTGACTCCAGGGCCGGTGCTCTATGCACTGTGCCACCTAGCCGCCCCCAGAGGTCAGTTCTTGATCCTACAGATGTCATCTAGATAAAAAATCACAATGATTTTAGAAGGTAAGCACGAAATTACTTACTAAATTGCTTACTAAACTAATGAAGTGTGCAAACACAGGCAGGACATTCTCAATCTGAATGGCTGTTTTTGGAGAGTTTCCAAATCTAGTAGTGAAGGAAGTCTTCCATTCATCTCTGACCAATTAAGAAATAAGCATTTATAACTACTACTATTGCTAATAGCTAATATTAAGTAACTCCTAATATATCAGGGACTGTGCTAAACATTTAAAAAACATTACCTCTCTTTACCTTTACCAAGACTTTTAGGTAGATGCTATTATTCCCATTTTACAGATGAGGAAACTAAGGCAAATAGAAGTTAAATGACTTTCCAATGGTCACACAGCTAATAAGTATGAGAACTGGATTTAAACTTACATCTTCCTGATTGCAAGCCTAGCAGTCTATCCATTGTGTCACTTAGATGTTCATGGCATATACTATGTGCCAGGAACTGTGCTAAATGCTGCTGGGTACAAAAAAAAAGACTGTGGGGTGGAATCAAGATGGAAGCATGGAAGCAGGAAAACTCTGTGGGTTTCCCCAATAACCACCTCAAATACCTATAAAATATGATTGTAAACAAATTTTATAGCTATAGAGCCCACAATGTGACAGAGAGAAACAAATCTCCTGTGGAAGACAGCTCTGTAGGCTGGCAGGAAGGGGCCATCACAGTGCACTGGGAGCCAAGCTCAGGCTGCCATGAGCCTGGGGTTTTAGCCCCAGGGAAGCCCCAACCAGCAGCAGCTAGAGTGGGACTTTGGGAGAGTAGATCACCAGCAGCTGTGGAGACTTTTGGACTTATCAACCATAAATGCCAAAGACAAAGTAAAAGATCAGTGGAATTCTGCTGGATCTGGAGGGGATGTAGGAGCATGGTCTAGCCTCTGCTCCTGGAGTGAGAAGCAGTGAAAGTGGGGTCCTGTGCAGCCTCCTTTCTGTGGCTGCTTCAGAGCTCCCAGCCTGCAGATCATGGGGGCAGTGGTGCAAGCAACAATGCAGAGGGGTAATTGCTCTTGCTTTAACCTGCCTGGATCTGGCTCACAGTGTTGGGTGGTAGTCCTGAGATGTGCGACCAGTGAGCCACAGCTAGTGGGGTCTGTAGAGATGGTGTTCCCCTAAGAGCTCTGACAGCTGCAAAAATCCCATTGATTTGGGAAAAAGTTCTACCCTCTGAAAGCAGAATTCTACTGTGGCAAAGAGCTCAAAAGTCAAGGAATTCACTGGCAATATGGGCAAGCAAAGGAAGGAAAGCAAACACAGCCATCCAACTTTAGATTCCTTTTTGGGGGGACAAAAAGGATCAAAGCATGGAATGGGAGGAAGACAGCGTAGTCAGAACTCCTGCCCCAAAAGCTTCCAAGAAAAATGTGAACTGGTTGCAGGCTATGGAGAAATTCAAGAAAGATTTTGAAAATCAAGTAAGAAAAGTGGAGGAAAAACTGGGAAGAGAAATGAGAACTATTCAAGGAAATCATGAAAACAGAGTCAACAACCTGACTGAAGAAAATAGCACCTAGGAATTAAGATATACAGGGGCTGGGGTAGGGAGACCTTCCCTGCCCTACCAGAAAGTTAGAGAGCAGATCAGGGGAGGGGCTTTACACTGGGATTGCTGTTTTGGGGTTAGGGTAGGGGAAAGACAGGGAGAAAATGTGTAACTCAAAAATCTCATGGAAATGAATGATATAAACAAGAAAACAAATACAAAATTTATATTAAAAAATGGACCAACTCAAATGGCAAAAGAGGCCCAAATATGCAATGAGGAGAATACCTTAAACCAGTGAGTTTGCCAGATGGAAAAATAATTTCAAAAGCTCACTGAAGAGAATAATTCCTTCAGAATTAGGCTGAAGTAAATAGAAGCTAATGACTTTATGAGAAATTGAGATACTATTAAACAAATCCAGATAATGAAAAAAAATAGAAGGCAATGTAAAATATCTCATTGGAAAACTACTGATCTGTTAAGTAGATCCAGGAGAGACAATTAAAAAATTTCTGGACTACCTGAAAGGCACGATCAAAAAGAGAACCTAGAAATCTTCATTCAAGAAATTCTTAAGGAAAATTGCCCTGATCATTTAGAATCAGAGGCCAAAATAGAAATTGAAAGAATTCACCAATCACCTCTTGAAAAAGATCCCAAAAAGATAACTCCTAGAAATATTATAGCCATGTTCTGGAGTTCTCCAATCAATGAGAAAATATTACAAGGAGACAAGAAGAAACAGTTTGAATATTGTGGACACACAATGAGGATAACAGAGGATCTAGCAACTTCTACATTAAGGGATAAAAGGACATGGAATATGATATTCTGGAGATCAAAGGAGCTAGGATGAAAATCACAAATCCCCTACCCAGCAAAACTGAGTATAATATTTCAGGGGAAAATATGTTTGTTCAATGAGGTGGAGGACTTTCAAGCATTCTTGATGAAAAAAAATCAGAACTGAATAGAAAATTTGACATTCAAATACAAGAAGCAAGAGAAGCATTAGAAGGTAAACAGAGAAAAGAAATTATACTGAACTTATCAAAGTTGAACTATTTATATGCCTACATGGAAAAATAATCATTGTAACTTATGAAAGTTTTCTCAATATGAGGGTAGTTCAAGGGAATATAAATGTGTGTGTATGTGTGTATGTACATATGTATGTATGTATGTATATATATGTATGTATATATACGTATATGTCTATATAGGAGGGTTGTAATGTTAATGAAATCAGAAGATCTTCCATGCCCCTTTCTATTGGCAACTAGTAAAGGCACTTTGCTCCTACTTCCAGTTAACTCCTTGGGAGTAGTTAACACCTTAACAGGAAGGGGCTGAACAGGGAGGAGCTATACTGTATATAAGGAAGAGAACCAGGAGAACCTTAAGATCTTCTCTCAGTCACCACCTGGAGACTGCCCTTTTTGCTGAGATCCTCCTTCTGCAGCTTCTTCTGAGGACTTCCAAGGACCAAGCTGAGGAACTGTCGTGAGTCTGAGAGGGATCCCTGCTTGAGGGAGCCTGTTTTATTTGTGAAGGCTTGGGAATGTGGGTGTCCACTGCATTAATTATGTGTATCAACTTTGTGACCACTATAATGACTTCGGCTTTCTAGTCTTGGGACTTGTCCTTCTGGTTTTGGGAGTCAGTGTTCTGCTTTCTGAATAAAGACCTTGGTTCTGCCTTCCATGTGGAAAGTTTGCTACATTTTGTGATCCAAAACTATACCAGCATATTCATAACCATCATGAGTGTTGTGAATATCTCATTATTGATACAAGGGTATATATGCAAATGAATACATATGTTAGTGTGTGTACAGGTATACATAGAGGGCATAGGACCAATTGAATAGTTAGGGATGATATTTAAAAGGTATAATTAAGAGGTCAGAGAGAAATTTAATAAGAGTTGATGGGGAAAGACAGAATGGGATAAATTATCTCATATAGAAGAGGCAAGGGATAACTGTTACAGTGGAATAACAGGAAGGCAAAAGGGTCAACCATACTCTTATCGAATTTGGGTTAGGGAGGGAATGACATACTCTCTAAATTGAGTATCTTGTCCTACAGGAGAGTAAGGGGTAACTGGATGAAGGGGGGGGGAGGTGAAAGGGAAGGCAGGTTGGGGGCGAGGGTAGTTAGAAGCACACACTTTTGTAAAGGAACAGGGACAAAGTACAGAACAGAACAAGTGGGGGGAGGGATAGGATGAAAGTCTTTCATAATATATCCTCCATGGAAATGTTCTGTGTAACTACACATGTACAACCTATATTGAATTGTTTATCTTCCCAGTAAGGGTGGGTGATGAGGGAGGAATGGAAAGAAATTGGAATTTAAAAGTTTTAAAATCAAATGTTTAAAAATATAATAATAATTATTATTATCATTGCCATCATCATCATCATCGTTATTGTTACTGTTGTTGTTGTTGTTGTTGTTGTTATTTACTTGCAACTGGGAAATAAGATATACAGGCAATGGGGTATGGAGATCGACTTTGCTCTACCAGAAAGTCAGAGCGGGAAAGGGAGAGGGTATAGGAGACGGCAGATTGGGGGAGGGAATATACAGTTGTATTGCTGTTTTGGGGTGGTAGGTAGGGGAAAGACATGGAGAAAATTTATAACTCAATATATTGTGGAAATGAATTATGTAAGCTAAAAGTAATCATAAAAGTTAATTTTAAAAAAAGAAAAAAACTGCCTTTGCCCTCAAAGTGCTTACACTTAACTTTATATTCTTAATTTTGAAATCTTTTCTGAAGATTATTAGCCCTATATTGAAACAATTTCCTTAAAGCTATAAAATATCTCTATCCTTATCAAGATTTGGAATGAGGGGAAGTTAGTGATTTTATATCATGACTTTGCTAAATACTTTGTAATACAATGTACTAAGTGTTGAGATTGAGTCCCTTGAGTTCTAGCCTGGGTGAGGTGATCACCTGTCAACCTGTTACTAGTTACCATATTCATCGTCATTATCTGCAGTTATGTGTTTAGCTATTTCTTTATTTATTACTAAAATTGAAACATCTATTTTATTAAACAACTAAGTCTGTAGCTTACCCTAGAGTTATTAAATATTATCAACTTAATAACTAAAATAACTTCTTTTCTCATTCTCATCTCTCTCTCAGCTTTCTATACCTAGTAACTCTTAAGCTTAAATTAACATCAGACTTACAGCTTATATATAATATTATTATTAACAGTATAATTGATAATACATTCAAATTAATAATCAATACAAATTATTTACAGTATTTTAACTGGGAGAAAAATTACAGTGAGTATTTTCTCTATATATCAATGTTACTTGATGTGTTTTCAGTTCTGGAAAACAATCTCATCATTACATTCTCAAGATTGCAGCCCAAGTCTCTGAAGAATCCTCTTTTTGTTTATTCTCAATATAGTGGTTAAAATCAGTTCTTTGAGAGGATATGTTCTTTTTCTTTGTCCTGATATAGTCTCTCTATGTTTAGATTCGTATTTTATGGGTATTTAGGGTGGCTGTGTGGGAGCTGTGGAACTCTGCTGCTTCTACGCTGCCATCTTTGCTCCTCTCCATATAGTCTCTCTATGGCAGTAACTCTCCAGAATGACAATAAAACACTTTCTAGTCTTTTCAAAGACTTCTCTTCATGATATTTCATCACAAGATAAAAATTAAAGTGTTTCCCTCAGGAAATTAGCTTTCTTCATCATTTCAATGTTTCTCTAATTTGTTTTTATTAACCCCCATTCTTCTCCTATTTTATTCAAAAATCAATTTTTTTATTTTCAATTTTGTTTTCTCTTCTCTGAGTTTCAGAATTTTTAGTCTTGCACTCATTTTTTATGCTTTGACTTATTGTTTTTCTAGATTTTTTTTAGTTGCATGCACCATTCATTGATCTATTCTTTTTCTTTCTTGTTGATAAAAGTGCTTAGAGCTATAAATCCCCCTTATTCTCACAGTTTAGGACTGCTTTGGCTCTAAGTTTTTCTGTGTTGTCTCATTGTTGTCATTTTACACATAAAGTTATCAATTTTTCTTGTGATTTGCTCTTGGAGCCACCTATTCTTAGGCCTGATATTATATAGTCTGCATTTAGGTTCTAATCCTGTTTTCAAATGTTCTTTATTGCTTTGAGTTTTTCTAGTATTATAGCCAATAGAGTCTAGATATAATGTTTCTGTTTTTCTGCCTCTGTTTATTGCAAATAATAGCAATGTTGAAGAGAAGTCTGCTAGATCAAATCCAAAGCTTTGGAATTTTAAGATTCTTCTCCACTTTCACTCAAAGCAGTTTTTTTCTCTGCCATGGGAAATAGACTAGGAGTAAAGTCCAAAATTGTGACTTGTTAAGCTGACTAGACTGATAAAAATGGGAAAATACAAGCTTGGTAGCTAGACTGCAACAATGGTTCCCAGTATTTTGAAGGGAATAATAACTGCAATGGACATCTCCTGACTGATATTAATTCAGAATACAGGGAGCTATGGAACACGGGTTACCCTGACCTTCAACCCTCATGGGCCCCTTGTATAATTGGACTCTACTACTTTGCTTTGTTAAATCTGTGCTTCTCAAATGGTTTCCAAATGATTGATCCAGTCAACTTCATCATTCGGTATCCTCACACCATTTTACTAATTCTTTTTGAATTGAAGGATTTCTCTTAGACTGGGGTTTCCTTAGCTGGTGCATGAATTTGGCTGATACTGAAACACACACACACACACACACACACACACACACACACACACACACACCCCTCATAGTAAAACTAGACTTCAGTTTGGCTTTAAATTGGTTAGGTAAATAGAATACCAGTCTGGATTCAAATCCAGCCTCAGACAGTTACTAGCTATATGACACTCTGCAAGTTACTTAACTGTTTTCTGCCTCAGTTTTCCCAATTGTAAAATGAGAGTAATTATAACGTCTACCTCCCAAGGCTGTTTTGAGGATCAAATGAGGTATTACATGTAAAAGTGATTAGCACATTGCCTGGCACATAGTAAGCACCACATAAATTAATTATCATCATCACTATTGTTATTGTTACAAAATTTATTATTATTATTTCTCAACTTAATGAGTTTGGAATGACCTCTCTAGTCTCATTTTTTTTCCTTCTTCTATTCCTTATATCTTCTTGACTCTGGATTCTAGTTCTTTTGGTTCAGTGCCATTAAGAATAAATATACAGGGGCGGCTAGGTGGCGCAGTGAATAGAGCACCGGCCCTGGAGTCAGGAGTACCTGAGTTCAAATCCGGCCTCAGACACTTGACACAAAAAACTAGCCATGTGACCTTGGGCAAGTCACTTAACCCCAACTGCCCTCCAAAAAGCAAAAAAAAAAAGAATAAATATACAAACAGGCAATTATAAAATATTCACTTTGGTCATCTTGACTCTATTCCTTTTGAAGTAAGAACTCTCCTAAGGCGTAGTTGGTCTCCTAATATGTAGTTTTCCTTTAAAAAAATAGTGGCTTTAGATAATGTATACAAAGTTAAGAATTGGCATGAGTCTTTCCACTGGTTATTTCCAAACAACTCTGTTTGTAAATATTTGAGGCACTTAACACTATTGTTGAACGAATTCCTGGCCCAGGAAATCTTCCTCCTTCATATCACTGACCAAGTGAAAACTGAGCTAGTATATGCTTGAGTGACCTTCACATCATATTTCCTCTGGTACTCAGGCAGTGAAATAACCACAGACTCAGCTGACCAGAAGTCACCTGTTTTTACAAGATGCCAGGGGCTACCTATGCAGATCTCCAGGCTCGGATTGTAGGAGCAAGTTGGTGTCAATGTTTAACTCAGATCCTTGATTTCTGTTCCTTTTTTTCTCCATTATTAACTCAGGAATATTTTTCAAGTTGCCCAGATTATGAGTACTCTGTTCACAACATGCCTCTTTAAATCCTCTGCCTATGGAGAGAATGAACAAAGGTAAGAGATGCTATATTATAACTATCATGGAATTGTTATTTATGAGTTTAGGCTATTTGCTTTTCTCTTAAAAATAAGCTAATGAAATATATTATAAAACATTAACCTCTTTGGGTCTCAGTTTCCTCATTCTTAAGATGAGGAGGTTGGAAGTAGAGCAGCCTAGAGTTCTCTTCGAATTTTAAATCTATGATCTTTTGGAAATCAGTTAAAAAATTAAAACAACTTTCTGTTAAAATGCTTTGAAAAGGGAAAATATAAATGCCCTGCTATTTTGTTTAATATTTGTATATATTTAACTCCCAAACTTTCTCTTCAGTGTTTTCAGAATTTGTTACAAGGTGCTAAAATTGAGATTGAAGATTAACACACACAAATACAGATATGCACACACACACACACACACACACCTACTTCAGTAGGCTGTTTTACCTATGTTGTAACTTACTGATGCTTCTTTCAAAAGTAGAATAATTAGATCATATACATACTATACGCCTGATTTAATACTGCAAAAGATATATGGTCTCACTATGAAGATGTCCTGTATAATCACACATCCACAGCTTGTATTGAATTGATTGTCCTTCCATTGGGGTTGCGTGACAAGGGAGGAATCAAAAGCATCTAGAGTTTGAAGTTCTGCAATACCTGCAACTAGGAATTAAGATATACAGGGGCTGGCATAGGGAGATACTCCCTGCCCTACCAGAAAGGAAGAGAGCAGAGCAGGGGAGGGGCTTTGCAATGGGATTGCTGTTTTGGGGTTGGGGGGGCAAGATGAGGAGAAAATTTGTAATTCAAAAATGTAATGAAAATGAATGATGTAAACAAGAAAACGAATAAAAAAATTAAAAAAAGATATATGGTCTCATAGGTGTGGGTAAGACTCAATTTGTAACCTTCTTATGAGATAGTTTCATGTATCAGAAAATTAAGCACTTGATATGATGTATTTCCAAACTTTGTTGGGTGAGTCCTTGGGGGAATTTGATCCTAAGTATTTTGTAAAAATATTTTGGACTCACCAGAGTTTATGCTTTGTTCAGGCTGTCATATCTATTGAGATCTCTGAGTCACCTCTGTTCCTTTTTGAGGCACTTCTACTTTAGTGGAAGATCATTTCTGTGTATGGACATTTGTGTATATATGCATGAGAACTATTAGAATTCTTACTGAAACTAAGAAGAGTTATTATTATTATTATGACATACAAAACTTCAGATATGTCGATAAACATACATATTTTTCCTTTGACCAAAGCGAGCCTACTTAAAAAAAAATTGATCAAATCATGTGAAATGGCAGCTACAAAGCTGACTCATTCAAGCTTAGGTAACATTAAGAGACATGGAGTACCCTATCCAGAATGAGGGCACGGAAACTGCCTCTCTACTCTGCTTCAGTGACACCGCATTTTGTATATTGTGTTTAATTCTGAGTACCACACTTTAAGAGAACTTGGAGGAGGATGAGAAGTATAACAGCCATGCCAAGTGGGGATCAATTGAAGCAACTTAGGTGAGACCAATTTGAGGTGGGGAGTGAGAGCTCTTCTCATATTTGGAGAAGAGGGCTCAGACTTATTTTGGATGGCCAAGAGGGAAGAGTTGGGAGCACTGGATATAGATGAAAAGACCTATATTAAATTTTGACCTAAAAACAAACCTCTTAAATAAAAAAAAATCCCAAAGCATAATTGACTATCTCAGGAAAGCAAGGGATTCCCCCTTGGTAGAGGTACTCAAGCAAAGATTGCATGATAATTTATTGCGAGGAATATTGTAGATGGAATTCTTGGTCAGACATGCTTTGAACTTAAATGATTTCTGAGTTATCATCCAGCCCCAAGACTCTGTGATTCTGTGATGTACAGGGCATCTCCCCTGACATTAAGAAATTATAATATGGAGACATGATTTGATTTTGTTCAATTCACTTCAATTTAATTCAATTCACAAAACATAATAAGATATATACAAGAGGCATGAATCAACAGTACTGGTTAGTATATGATAATAGCTAGATGTGTGTCTTTTGTGTAATGCTCCATCATTATTTCTTCCCAAAGAAAAGGAAAGAGCAAAGGAGACACACTTCAGGGTTCTCTCAGAATAATGTCAAGGCCCACATCTCCCTAATTGGTGACATGTAGAAATAAAATAATTCAAAGGACTAGATTTACTCTGATCACAGATATTGCCAACATATAGGAAGCCATAGAGTAAAAATAGCTTGTTCTGTAATAAAATTAAAATGCTTTCTCCAAATGCATGTTTTTTGATTATTATGTTATCTCTTCTCATAGCAATTTGTGAGCAGCATATATTTCCATCAGTCCCAGTATGTTTGCCTGGCCACTTGAGGGGAAATATGGTAATCTGAGTCACAAGCAAACAGAATTTCTAAGATTCCTATTGAAGTCAAAGTAAAACAAATTATGTTGTTTTCCTGTTAAGGGCTTCTAACCAGAAGAGGTCAACGTCTAAAAAAAAATTGCTGCTCTTTGCAAAATGCTCCATTGGAGGGTTTCTAATGCATGAATGATTACACTAAGATTTTTTTTTTGGCTACATCAGTACTGAGAGGTGTACCGGGTACATTTTAATTGCTGTTCCTCAGGCCACACATGACCTTTGCTTTCTAAGGTGGTTTTATGGTGTACTAAATATAATGGGAAACTATCCTTACAGCTGTTCATCAGTGAAGAGTAATAGGCCAAACAGAAAAGCAATTTATTTTGTCTTGCCAGGGAAATTTCTCATTTTGTTTACATAACTCCATTAATATAGTTACTTACTTTCCTTTTGTCTTGGTATCTACAACAGTTAATAGAGATGGCACTCCATTGTTCACGTTGAAAATACTTAAAGATTTATTTTTCCATAAATGAGTTATCACTGAATTTTTTCTACATGACTGAAGTTCTATAAAATGATTTCATCTTTAAAATATCTCACATAAAATAAGGTTCTTCTTTCTACAAACTGAATATTAGCTCTTTCTTAGGATGATTAGCATTTTTAAAAATTTAAACTTTCTTTTCATTATAGGCAACAAATGTGAATATTTCAGTATACAAAGGAAAGAGAAGATTTTATATGAAACTGAGAACCTATGTCATGTACAACTTGTTTTTTTAAAAGTATAATATATACTTTTAATATATAACTTAATAAGTTAATATAACTGTTATGCTTGACTGTGTCTTCATCTGAATGAACTTTCTTGTCCCTTCCCCTTTTCTTTAAGTCAAAGTACTGAAGTTTATTTGTGAACTCAGTAGAAGTGACGTAGATTCTAAGTGAATCTGCCCTTCCTTTTTCTCGTCTTTCTTTCTTTTTTTTTCCTTTTTGTAGGGCAGTTGGGGTTAAGTGACTTGCCCAAGGTCACATGGCTAGTTTTTGTGTTTAAGTGTCTGAGGCCGAATTTGAACTCAGGTCCTCCTGACTCCAAGGCCGGTGCTCTATTCACTACACTACCTAGCCGCCCCCCCTTCCTTTTTCTTTTTAACAAAAATGTTTTGTTCATATTTTAATTTATATTTCATTCATATTTCTATTTATTTCTCTTCTGTCCCCCACTTTTTTGCATCACTATCACTACAAATCAACTCCACTCTGCTTCACCCAACTTCATGGAAGTTGTTCCTTCAAACAAGCATAGTCAAATAAAACAGATTCACACATTGACTATCTCTGAAAAACACTTCTAATCCATCTCTTCTAGGATGTTCTAAGTCTGCTCCATTATCAATCTTCTGAAGCCATGATTGATCAAAGTTCTTAAAACTTTCACAGTTTATTTTCATATTGTCCTTTCCATTAATCTAGTTATTATATGAATGCACAAATCATTCTCTTGATTCTACTCATTTCATTCTTCACCAGTTCCTCTAAGTCTCTATAATTTTCTCAATCTGATCCCTTTTGCAATATGGTTCAACAACAATCTATTACATTCACATAATTTCTCAGCTATTCTCCAACTGATGGGCATCCATTTCATTGCCAGTTTTTTTTTTTTGCCATAACAAAAATAATTGCCACAAACATGCTTGGTATATATGAGTCATTTCCCTCTGTCTCTGACCTTTTTGGGGTGTGGACTTGATGCTAGTATTACTGGATGAAAAGGCAAAATTACTTTTTGAAACTATAGTTCTAAATATCTTGCTAGAATGATTGGATTAATTTAGCTCCACCAAGAAGGCATTAGTGGGTCTGTCATCATAAGACTTTAGCTTAAAAAGGTCAAGGTCTCCTACTACACCCAGGGTCATCTCCAGTCATCCTAATCTACATCTTGCCACTGGACCCAGAAGGCTCCAGAGGAGAGAGTGAAGTTGGTGACTTTGTATATCTATGTCATTTAAGTCAATTTGCTTTCAAGTCATGACATCACCTTCTGCATTCGTGGTCCTCTTCAAGAACAAAGGACAAACAACAAAATTTATTGCCTATGTGTCCCCACATAGCCATCTTTGGTAATAAGTTAGAGCTTTGGAGTTATTTTAATTTGCATTTCTTTTATTTTTAGGTTTGGGGTGTATTTTTCATTATTAAAAATATCTTACATTTTTTCTTTTGAAATCTTGCTATTCATATTTATTTACTATTTGTCTATTGGGGGAAATGCTCTTGTTTTTACATATTTGGGTTAATTTCCTATATATCTTAGACATTAGACTATTATAACAGAAATTGCTGCATTGTTCCAAGTTGACTCCTCTTATTGTTGTAACTACCTTGATTTTGTTTGTGCAAAAGTTTTCCAATTTTAAGTATTCAGCATTGTTCATTTTACCTTTTATGATCATCTCTAATCTTCGTTTAGTCAAGGATTTTCCTCCTATCCATGACTGTAAGAAATGCCACCACTTCTCCTACAATTTATTTAAGATATGAGCTATTATATTTAGGTTGAGTATCTATTTGGAATTTATTGTGGTATATGGTGAGAGATGCTGGTCTAAACACAATCTCTTCTAGATTAGTTTCCACTTTCCCCATATTTTTACATAATAACAATTATGATGATTTTATGACAAATGATAATTATTATATGTTTATAGCACTATAAGGTTTGGAAGTGAATTGCGTAGGCTGTTTCATTATTCTTGATTGATGCTTTGGTTTTATCAAAAACTCTGCTAGAGATTCCTTCTTAATCATTGTGTTTCCTTAATTTTGTTTGCTATTGAAATATATATGTATATAGACACATATACGTATGTATATATACACATATATATGCGTATATATGTATACATGTATGTATATATACATGTATATACATGTATATACATGTATATATACATACATGTATACATATATGTGTGTATATATACATACATATACATATATAAATACAGACCAAGTAATTTTGATTAGCATTTTGGTAGCATAGTTTGGGATCTGGTACTACTAAGCCCCTTTCATTTCTCTTTTTTTCATTGCTTTCCTGGATATTGTTGATTTTTTGTTCCTCATGATAGTTTTTCTGTTATTTTGTCTCATTCTATAAAGCAATTCCTTAGTAATGAGATTCATTTAATAAAAGTTAGCCTAGGCAGCCATTGACATTTTCTCTCACATTAGCATTGTCCAACCCTGGACAACTAGTATCACTCCAATTATCGATCTTCCTTTATTTCTGTAAAGAGAATTTTTAATTTAACCTCTACTATTCTTGTGTGTGTGTGTGTGTGTGTGTGTGTGTGTGTAGAAGGGCTCCCAAGTATTTTAGATATTATATCCTTATTTTGAATGGAATTTCTTTTTCTATCCCTTTACATTGCATTTCTCATGAAGTACAAATAAGTTGGTGGGGTTTTTTCTGTGTTTATTTTCTATCTTGCAATTTTCCATGAAGTTTCTCATTTTTATTTGGATCTCTAAGATTTTTATGAGACAATTTATTAATCTTGTCTGATTACAATAGCTAGCATTTCTACAACTATATCAAATAACAATATTCTTAATCAAAACCATTTCATTTCCTCAGATGTTATTGTAAAGTCATAAAATTTTGCAAAAATTACAAATAATACTTTTAAAAATAGATATTCACTATATTAAAGAGAGATTCCTTTATTCCTGGACTTTTTTGGTGTTTTTGTTTATCTTTTTAATTTAAATGTATTTTGTCAAAAGTTTTTTCCAAAATCATTGATATAAATACGTGATTTTCATTGTTTTTTTTTAATATAGCATGTTTTCTCTATAATTTCACTAATATTGAACCAAACATATTCTGGTATAAATACTACTTTTTTGAAGTGTAAAATTTTTATACAAAATGTATAATCTTGAATTATTTCATGTATTTATCTTGTTTCTCTGATTTAATGACAAATTCCTTGTTTAACTCTGGAGTAAGGCTGTACTGTTGGGACTCAATGAACGCTTGCTGAATTGAAATAAGTTCTTTAACATTCTGGCAGCTTTTTCATAAGGTTAAATTAATACAATAAGCAAATTTGTTCTATCCCTGGGTTAGTTCATCTATTCATTGGAACATAATAGTAATGAGATCAAAGTCCAGGGTTTGTCACATGGACTAATCAGCTTTCCTCAGATAAATAGTATTTTGTAGACAGCATGACACAATGGGAAGAATGCTGTATCTGGTGTCACAGATCTTAGATTTGAATGTTAACTTCTCTACTTATTGCCTATGTATCCTTAACCGAGTCACATAACTTCTCTGCCTTCAAATTCATGCTGTATAAAATGAAGGCACTGACCTAGTTGTTCTCCAAGGACTTCTCCATATCTATTATCCTATCTATGTATTAGTCCTGGTAAGCTATGCCATTAATGGGACTGATCAAAAGAGTCTGAATCATCCAGCAAAACAACCTCTACATTTAGGATAAGAACTAAAAATTCTGTGCATACAAATACTTAGTTCATACTTTCTCCACACATATCCCTCTCTAAAGTTCTCAACAGATTAGAATGGAGTAAATAAAATAAGATTATAGAAGGGTAGACTCATAGATTTAAAAGCCATTGGGTCAAGACCTCTCATTCTGTGGTTGAAGAAACTGAGGAAAATAGGTTAAGTGACTTGGATAATTGAATTTGAGGTGATATTCCTTTTCTTTACCTAGATTTTTTCTACAAACTTCAAGTCCAGTTCCCTACTCTGCCACAACACATGTGAATTTAATTTAATTTTTTTTGCTCAGTTGAGATATGGGAATATTTAGATAGACAATAGTTGCTTTGACAAAGATAAGATTTTTGTGGATTACACATTCAATATGTACTAATAGTGTGATATAACTAATGGGATTTTAGGTTGTATCCAGGACTCAGGATGGTAATAGTCTTGTATTCTAGTCTGAATAGAACACATAAGAAGTATTATATTTATTTCTTGGAAACATTCTAGGAAAGAAGTTGGAAAATATAAGGCAATGGGTAAATGAGATATTGAAGAATCTTAATATGATATTATAAATGGGTCAATTTAAGAACTAGAGAAATCTAATCTGAAAAAAAGGAGACAAAGGAGAGAGGATAACTGTCTCCAAGTCCTTGACGGGTTATCATGTGACACAGAGAGCAAACTTGTACTTTTTGGCCTCAGTGGGCAGACTCAGCTAGATGTTCCAGACAGATAATTTTAGGCTTTATAATGATTTTTAGAACAATCAAAAGGTGGCATGTCTTGCCTTTGGCAGTCAAGGATTCCTTTTGTATAGAGGTCTGCAAGAAAAGGCTAGATGACCACTTGTTGAGACTGTAGGAGAAATAATTCTTTTTGGCTTTTTGGAGGGGGCAATTGTGGTTAAGGGACTTGCCCAAGGTCATATGGCTGATTTTTGTGTTAAGTGTCTCAGGCTGGATTGGAACTTAGGTCCTCCTGACTCCAGGACTGGTGCTCTATTTATGGCACCACCTAGCCATCCCATAATATTTTTCTAAAAATAATTTATTTTAGCAGAGTCAAGTATGAAAGAATAACTTAGACGTTACAAATATAATATGGGGATATCAATTGGCCTTTCAAAATTCTTTGCATTTTTCTGATTAGTTACCCTTTCATATATTGTATCAAAGTAAAATATGCCACTCCTATTGAGAAAATGCCAGGACATTAGAAATCTGGACATTTAACACAGCAAACTGTCCTACTATGAAGTTTGTTCCTTCTCTATGTCATTTACTTTTAGGGCAAGAACCAGAGCCAAGCCCAAAACTTTGTTTGGATAACACCCAAAGAAAAATATTGTGGCTATTTTGAGTCAATCGACTAGGGCTGCTTGTGAGTAAAATACATTTAAATTCAGTTTTGGGGAGACTTATAAAGTATTTCCATTTCCTGCTCCATCACATTTTTGCATAACTCTGTTATATAGCCTTAAATAATAAAATCTCATTAGCAAGCTAGAGATTAGTCACTTGGACTCAGAATTTCACATTCAAGGCAGTGTTGGGAGTAAGGAAATATGTTTTTATACTCATAAAATTCAAGTGAATTTGAGGATTGAATAATTATCCAATGAATTTGATTAATGTAGAGAGTTCTCTCTCCTTTCTTGAGGTTCCCCCCCTCAATGTTTCTCCTCTTGATTTGCATGAATAATGATTGCCCCCAGTATGCCATTTTTCTTTGCATTGTTGTGATGACAGCCCTACCAAGGAGAATTGTGGATAGAGGTGAGGAGAGAACTAGGACTAATGTTGACACTACAGAGTGAAGTTTCTGCTTAATTTAAAGAAAAATTTCTCAGTAATTAGAACTGACCTAAAATGGTATTGGTAGTCTTATGTGAAAATGAATTCGCCATCACTGATAATTACAAATGAAGTCTGGATTTGTGGAATCTTTTGGAGGATACTCCTGGTTAGTTATTGGTGGGAGTATATAACCTCAGAGATTCCATCCCCCTTAGGGGTATTGATGCTATGAGTATTGGAAAAAAACTCAAGAGATGTCCGGACAAAGGTTTAAGGATGTCCACTGATGTCAAATAAATATCCTGAAGTCATCAAATAAAAAGATAACCTGGTACATGTGAATACATTCCAGATTGTTCATTGCCAAGTTCCTGTTTGAAACACAAATGATCTCTACCCTCAGTGAATTAGCCTTGGCATGGTTGGACTGGTACTTTCTGTTATCTTGACAATCATCTGCGTGAAAAAAAACAATGATGTTGCAACTTGAATGAGGGCTCTTTAGCAGGAATAAAGAGCAGCAATATTTATGGTTTGAAGACCTGTTTTTAGATTCATGTCTTAGGGACAATTACTTCTCCCTCATGGAATAATGAATGACCTTGTTACACATTTATGTAGTCTCACTGTGACTCTTGGCCCAGCTAACCGAAATAAACATTGGGATCTAGGGTGATTGGATCTGGCTATTTTAGCAAACTGATCTAGCTCTGGTCTTACAGATTAAAGACCTGGGTTAAATTCTCAGCACTGGTACAAACTCTCTGATCTTAAGCAATTTTTTTAACTTTCTTGAGCAATAGATTCTCCATTATGCGGTACTCCCCATTTCACAGGACTTTTAGGAGAGTCAGGTGAAATAGAATATGAATTGGTTAGCAACAGGAATTGCATAATATTATTAATGAATGCTAGCTAATAACAGAAAACTACATTGTTTAACCAATACATAGCAGATAATTATCATTTTTAAAGATTCATATACTTTAAGGGGGGGTAGCATTGATATTGGAAAAAAGGTACAGAAACTTCTTGCAGTGCTGCACATTGATGCTTTTGAATCAGAATCTCTTCACAACAATGAAATTATAGTTCCAAATAAAATAGCGAACAAACCAACAAGCCAAAAAAAATCACACCTCACAATAAGATCTACAAAGAATATACAGGAACAAAAGAGATGATTGCTGCACAGACATAAAAGGTATGTTTTATAATTATTTTGTTCAAGTTGAGCAATAGTGTTTACAAGAAATTTAAATCATTAAGTCTATACTTTTATGTATGGTAGATAATAAAATATGACTAATGCTAACTGTGCCTCAGTTTCCTCATCTGTAAAATGAGCTGGAGAAGGAAATGGCAAATCACCCCAGTATTTTTGCCAAGAAAACCCCAAATGGAGTCATGAAAAGTGAGACATGACTAAAAATTATCTGGGATCAAGTTTTGCCTCTGATATAATGACCATGGATAAATCATTTAAACATTCAATGACTGCACAATTATCTAAGGTGAAGTTACAGGAGGTTTGCCAATGAAAACCTAGTGAAGAGGGGTTTCTGTACAAAATTTTCTCTATACCAATGAAATCCTAAGTACATCTTCCTTCCATGCTCATCTTCCCTGTACCCCAACACACACAAAGTTAATGATCTGTCCAAGATATCTTAACTGACTTTTTCACTTTTGTGATGAAATACAACAGATACTCCATCATTGCTGTGTATGTGGGTTTTGAATGACAACAAAAATGAGTAGTAGGAATTATTATTATTTACATTTAATTCTCAGCCTGCATCCCATTCCTAAGCCTTATAAGTAATCAATAAAGACAAGAACTTTCTCTCAATTCTGTAACTTGTAATGATGGTATCTCTGCCTGGCCTGGGGAAAATATTGCAATAAATTGCTTATGTAAACAAAATTGAAAACTACAGCTTTTCCACTGTTGGAATAGTTCATAGCCTAAGTTCAAATTATCAAGTAATGCTCAATTTGCTGGAAAGAAAGGAAACTATTTAGCTTATAAACTTTACTTGCAACCACATAATTTTTTTCTAAAAGGTTAACACAATTCTATTTACCAAAAATATTAACATGAAAAGTCAGTTAGTTACTCCATTATTTACAGAACACATCTGGTTTTGATTAATTTGGGATCCCTTCCCATTTCATATCTAGGATAATGACAAAATATGAAACTTTTAACTGCCACTGACTGCTGCTGGGGGCATACTTACTAGCTCTCAACTAAAAAATGCTACATAAAGTTGTGAATTCTTGCTGACAGACTGGTGGTGGCTGCTTTTATCCTGACCTACGCTTTTTCATTCAAGCAGCAAGAATTCTTTTAATCATTTACGCAAAGATTCCTTTTCCTTTAGTTCCACTTCAGATTAATCATTCCACTTACATCCTGGCCAAAGTGTTTTTTTTTTCAGATGGTAAAGTGAGATAGCCAGATCTAGAAAGAGCCTGCTTCATCAGCTTCTGTTGAACAGGTGAAAGGCAGGATGACTGATCACAGTAATTTTGTAATGGGAAAAAGGTGCTGCTTCTTTTCTTTTGAGAGGAACATTTCTTGACCTGAAAACCCCAAGATACCAAAGGAAAATATATGAACAAAAGCTTTTTCTAAGTCTTTGTAAAGCCAATCAGCAGTAGATTTCTGAGAGAATGCTACTGTGAAGAGCTTTTAAGATTCTGATTACATAGTATTAGTGAACACTCTGTTTATTCCATTACAAATCTTTATTCAGTACAATGTTCACAGTTTCAGCAGTTCACAATATTATATACTGTCTTCAGAACAAGGAAAGTCTATGTTATATCTTATTTCAGAAAGACACAATATTTAGAACAAGGAACAAAAGAAGAATCAACTGGTTTCCCTAAGGGAGAAACCAGCTTAACACTTAAAGATTCAATCAATCAAATCAGAGATCCAATCAATCACTTAACAAAGGAATGACCTAGTCTCCCTTCAAGGGAGTTGATTCAATCAACAATTCACAATCTACTGATCTGCCACTCCTGGGGTAACCATTAACTTTAGTTTCCAA
>JAQQSW010000294.1:0-54406 GCA_028646575.1 Pseudocheirus occidentalis
TGAAACTGTGAACATTGTACTGAACAAAGATTTGTAATGGAATAAACAGAGTGTTCACACTAATACTATGTAATCCGAATCTTAAAAGCTCTTCACAGTAGCATTCTCTCAGAAATCTACTGCTGATTGGCTTTACAGTATATTATTCCATCTTTGAGGCAATACTAATGGAATTAAGGTTCAATAATGCCCATCGCTGATCCTCCCACCTTTCCCTCCACTGTAATTGGTTTGTTCCTCTTCATGTGAATTCATTCACTTCTTTCTACCTTCCTTCTGCACCCAGTCTGCTCCTGTTTCTCATCCCTTAATTATTTTTTACGATATTCCCTCAAATTCACCTTATACTCATATTCTCTGTCTATGTATGTTCCTTTTCTAGCTGTACTATTAGTGGCACATTTTTTTTAAAATACAAGAGTCATCTTCCCATGTAATGACAAAGAGAGTCCAGCTCCACTGACTCTTTTATGTTTTCTTTTCCTTTTTTAAAAATCTTTTTTAGTCTTCTCTTGGGTCCTGATATTGGAGATCAAAATTTTTGTTCAATTTAGGACTTCTGCTTATGAAAACTTGAAATCCTATTTCACTGAATGCCTTCCCCCCCCCCCCCCGGCCCCCTATACATAGTATGCTTAATTTAGCCATGTAAGTGATTCTTGGTTGTAGTCCTAGCTCCTCATCTTCTGGAATATCAAGTTCTATGGTCTCCGAATTCTTTAATGTTGTAGGTACTGAGTCCTGGTTAATGCTTATTGTAGCTGCCCAGTGTTAGAATACTTGAAGTATTTTTTCCTTGACTTCATACTTCTGTAATTTGGCTACAATGTTCCTTGAAGTTGTTATTTTTTTGGGGGGAGGGTCATTTCTTTCCTGAGATGATCAGTGAATTCCTTCAATGTCTATTTTACCCTCTGGTTCCAGGACATGAGGACAGTTTTTTTTTTATAATTCTTTGAAAAATGCTGTCAAGGTCCTCTTTTTTGATTACGGCTTTCAGGTAGTCAAGTGATTCTGATATTGTCTTTCTGGGATCTATTTTCCAGGTCATGGAAAACATTTTTCCAACATGTTACTTTACATTTTCTTCTATTTTTTTCATTCTTTCAGATTTGTTTGATTGAATCTTGATGTCTTCTAGAGTCATTAGCTTCTATTTGCCCAAGTCTAACTTTTAAAGACCTGTTTTACTCCAGTAGATTTTGTACTTCTTTTTCCTTTTGGCCAATTTTACTTTTTAAGTAGTTATTAAGTAGTTATTTTCCTTTCCCTCAGGGGAACCATGTGTCTGGTGGGGTAAAGGAGTGGCTGGCACTGCTAGAAGCCACAGTGGTCTAGAAGCTTAACTGGTGCTGAGCTGGTGTCTTAGTGCTAGTTTCTAGCATGTACTGAGGTCGAAGGGGTGTTTTTGTGTTTCCGCAGGGTTGTACTGAAGCATATGGAGCTCTTGCCATTGCAGGATGCTTAGGTACCCATAGGCTTGCTATCTGTATATTTGTTCAAGGCTGCACTGAAGCATGTGGAAGTCTGCCTGCTAGGGGATGCCTGTTTGCCCAGGGCCACACTGAAACACATGGTAGTTTTACTAGCTGGAGTCTGCTGGTTCTCCTGGCTATGCTGAGGCACATGGGCAATCCCAGGGTTGAAATTTGCCTGCTTCACAGCACTGGGGCTCAGGATCTCCCACTCATTTCCTAAGGTGGGTCTTGCTAGGACATTTCCTCTCCTGGCCTGCATTTCCCTTTTACATAATTGAGACAGGCTTGTTGTGTGTATGTGCCAATCTTCCAAGTTTCTTGGACTAAAAGATTGGTTCACCCCATCTTTTTGTTGGTTCTGCTGTTCCAGGATTTGTTTTGATGTAGTATTTTATAGTTTGAAAGTGATCATGGGAGAGTTATGACAGTTTAGTACTTACTCTGCCAGCTTGGTTCCCAGAAGGCTCATTCTTTTCTTCATGGATTATACCATATATTTGAGATTGCTGATATTTCTCCTGACAGCTTTAAAACCTGGCATTTTGCATAATGTATTCTTCATATATATTAAACAAATAAGGTGTCAATATACAGTTTTGTCATACTTTTTTTTTAATCTTAAGCCAATCAATTGTTCCATATTCAGTTCAAACTATTGCTTCTTGACCCACATAAAGGCTCCTCAGGAGAGAAGTAAGATGATAAGGTACTGCCATTTCTTTGAGGACTTGCCATATTTTGTTGTGATCCAAACAGACTAAGACTTTAATGTAGTCAATGAAGCAGAAGGAGATTTATTTTTTTCTGATATTCCCTTGTTTTCTTTATAATCCAATGAATATTGACATTTTGGTTTCTAGTGCCTCTGCCTCTTTGAAAACCAGCCTGCTCTTCTGATAATTTTTGATTCACATATTGATGAAGCTTTGTAGAATCTTAAGAATAACCTTGCTAGTATGTGAAATAAATGCAATTGTTCAGCAGTTTGTATGTTCTTTGGCATCAGCCTCTTTAGGATTGGGTTGTAATCTGATCTTTTCCAATCCAATGTCTGCTGTTGAATTTTCTAAATTTTCTGGCTTATTGAGTGCAACACTTTAACAGCATCATCCACTAGTCTTATTATTAGCAATGCTTCTTAAGGCCACTTGATTTCATTCTCCAGGATGTCCATTTCTATCTAGATCAGTAATCATATCATCATACAGTGTTAAGATCTTGTACAGTACTTTTAAATATTCTTGCCACCTCTTCTCAATCTCTTCAACTTTTATTAAGTCCCTACCACTTTTATCTTTTATCATGCCCATTTCTGCATGAAACATTATCTGGATATATGTAATTTTCTTGAAGAGATTCCTTTTCTATTATTTTCCCCCATTTATTTGCATTGCATAATTAAAAAATTATCTCTCCTTGCTATTCTTTAGAATTATGTATTTAGTTGGGTACATCTTGTCCTTTGTCCTTTATCTTTCACTTTCCTTATTTCTATTGCTATTTACAAACCTTCACTGGGCAGCCATTTTGCTTTCTTGCTATTCTTTTTCTTTGGAAAGTTTTTTGTTTCTGCCTCTTATACAATACTGCAAGCCTCCATTCCATCCATAGTTATTCAGCAACTTTATAAACCATAACCAATCCTTTAAATCTATTCATAACTTCCACTTCTTATTCTTAATGGATGTTATTTAGGTCATAGTTTTATGACTTGATGATTTTTCCCATTTTTGCCAATTTTAAGTCTGAATTTTTAAATAAGAAGCGTATTATCTGAGCCACAGTTGGCTCTAACTCTTGTTTTAGTAGACTGTATAGAACTTTTCCACCTTTGGCTGCAAAGTATATACCCAATATGATTTTCTATATTGACCACATAGGTCTTGTATATGCCTAGATCTGAACCATTTTCCTTTGTGAGTCCTTTGTACTTATCTTAGATCCTTGTATTTCTGAGAAGAACTGAGTTATCATAGTTGACCATCACAGAGAGTTGCTGAAAGTATGCACAGTATTTTTCTGGTTCTGCTCTTTTCACTTGGCATCAGTTCATACAAGTATTTCCAGGATTTTCTGAAATATGCTTGTTCATCATTTCTAATTGCATGGTAGTATTCTATTACATTCATATACCACAATTTCTTTAGCCATTCCCCAGTGGATGAATATCCCCTCAGTTTCCAATATTTTGCTTCCACAAAAAGATATGCTATAAATATTTTTGCACATGTAGGTCCTTTTCCATTTTTTCTGATCTCTTTTGGATAAAGGATATGACATTTGGTTACTACTCTTTGGCATAATTCCAAATTGCTCTCCAAAATGATTGGATCAATTCAGAACTCCACAAACAGTGCATTAATGTTCCAATTTTCCTACATGGTTTCCAACATTTATCATTTTCCTTTTTCTTTTTTATCACATAAGCCAATCTGATAGGTGTGAGGTGGGATCTGAGTTGATTTAATTCCTATTTCTCTAATAAAAATGATTTATATTATTTCATCATATGCCTAGAGATAGTTGTGATTTCTTCATCTGAAAACTATCTATTCATATTCTTTGACCATTTATCAGTTAGGGAATGGCTTGTATTCTTAAAAATCTTACTCAATTCTCTACCTAATTGTGAGATGAAGTCATTATCAGAGTAGTTACTCATGGCCTTTTTAATAAAAATAAATAAATAAATTGGGTAGGAAAGACCCACAGGATAACTGGCCTGAAGAAAAACAAGTTACCATTTAGCATTTACATTCACTCTGTGCTAGGAGGGCAAGGAGCTATTGTTCAATTTATGAGCTCCAGACTGAATTGGGTTTAAGGCTTGGTATTTAAGAAAGAAATCTAGCCAATAAACTCAGTGGGTAAAAGACAGCTTTTGGCCATCAAAATGTGCCCTGGACAGAGCATCACCAAGTAAAGAGGGAAAGGAGAGGAGGGGGGAAAAGAGGAAAGGAGATGGCAGAAAAGAGGAGAGGAGGGGATGATGACATAACTTGCAGTTGACTTTTATTTGAGTGAGGGAGGTCTGTGGACCATCACCAGCCTCATTGTCTTCTACAGAGCCATCTGGTTCCAGTGGCCAGATATTGATCAGGATAACTAGAAATGGCCCAGGATGCAATGGGAGACCGTGACCCTTTTAGGTTATGGTCATTTCAGGCTCTCACTTCAAGTGAGATAATGCCCATTCAGTGTTGCAACTTACCAAGATGTAGATTCCTCCCTTATATTTTTAAATTAGGCTTATTTTTGTTTTTACTTTGTAATCAGGATTGCTACCCCTGTTTGTTTGTTTGTGTGTTTTGCTTCAGTTGAAGAATAATAGATTCTGCTACAGCGTCTTACCTTTTAAAAAAAACCCTTTTTATTTAGTATTTTATTTTACCCCAGTTACATGTAAACACAATTGATAGCATTCATTTTATACTTTGCATTCCAAATTCTCTACCTTCCTTTGTCCCCAACCCCTATCACCATTGAGAAGCCAAGCAAGTAGATATAGGCTATACATGGTAGCCATGCAAAACATCCATTAATAGTCATGTTGTGAAAGAAAACTTAGACAAATAACAACAAAAAATAAAACTCAGGAAAAATAAAGTAAAAAAAAAAGTATGATTCATTCTATATTCAGACACAGTTCGTTCTTTCCCTGGAGATGGAGAGCAATTTTCATTACAAGTCCTTCAGAGATGTCTTGGATCAGTGTATTGCTGAAAACATCTAAGGCATTCATAGCTGATCATCTTACTATATTGCTGTTACTTTGTACACAGTACATTTCATTTTGCAACAGCCCGTGAAAGTGTTTATAGTTTTTTTCAGAAGGCATCCTGCTCATCATTTCTTATAGTGCAGTAGTATTCCATCATAATCACATATCACAACTTATTCAGCCATTCCCCAATTGAAGGACATTTCCTCAATGTCTAATTATTTGCCCATAGAAAAGAATATATATATTTTTGTACATATAGGTGTTTTTCCTTTTTGCTTTTTTTATCTCTTGTGGAATACCAGTGCTATCACTAGGTCTAAGGGTATGCATGGTGTAGAGTCCTTTGAGCATAGTTCCAAATTGCTCTACAGAATGGTTGAATCACTTTACAACTCCACCAACAGCACATTAATGTCTCATTTCCCCCACTCCCCGTTCAACATTTGTCCTTTACCTTTTCTGTCCTGTTAGTTTTAATTAGAGTATTTTTTAATATGGCTATAGATAAATTTTATTCAACTGAAAACTTTTGCTATCTTTTGATCATTTATCAGTTGGGGAATAGATCTTATTTTTGTAGATTTTACTAGTTCTCTGTTGGGGGAAATAAGTCCTTCATCAGAGAAACTTGCTTTATTTTTTTTCACAGTTACTATTGCTAACTGTATTTCCCTTCTGCCACCATTTATTCTATTCTCTCTCTCCTTTTACCTGGTCCCTCCTCAAAAGTGTTTTGCTTCTGACCACCACCTCCTCCAAACTGCCCTCTCTTCTCTCTCCTCCCACCCTCCATCCAGTTCTCTTATCCCATTTTGTCCTACTTATCTTTAGGGTATGATAGATTTCTATACCCAATTGAATATTATGGTTTTCCCTCTTTGAGCAAAATCTGCTAAGAGTAAGGTTCACTCACTCATCCTCACCTCCCCCTCTTCCCTTCCAATGTAAAGACATTTTCTGGCCTCTTTTACGTGAGATAATCAACCCCATTCTACCTCTCCCTTTCTCTTTTGCCCAGTACATTTGTCTCTCCCATTAATTTGATTTTTTAGATATTATCTCTTCATGTTCAATTCACACTTAAGCTCTCTGTCCACATATACTCCATCTAACTATCCTAATAATGAGAGAGGTCTTATAAATTTCATCTTCCCATGTAGGAATATAAACACTAAACTTCTTAAATGCCTTTTTTATTCTGCTTTCCTTTACTGTTTATTCTTCTCTTGTCTGAAAGCCAAATTTTCTATTCTGCTCTACTCTTTTAATTGAGAATTCTCGGAAGTTCTCTGTTTTGTTGAATATCCATTTTTTCACCCAAAGGACTATACTTAGTTTTGCTGGATAATTGCTTCTTTGTTGTAATTTTATGTCCTTTGTCCTCAGGAACATCATTCCAAGGCATCTAATCCTTAAAATAGAAGCTGCTAAGTCTTGCGTTATCCTGACTGTGGTTCCATGATCCTTGAATTGTTTCTTTCTTACTGCTTGTGATATTTTTTCCTTGACTTGGGAAGTCTGGAATTTGGCTATAATATTCCTGGAAATTTTCTTTTTGGGATATCTTTGAGGAGATGAGTTCTTTCAATTTCTGTTTTACTCTCTGGTTATAGAATATCAAAACAGTTTTCCTTGATTATTTCTTGAAAGGTGATATCTAGGCTCTTCTTTTATCATCACTTTCATGTAATTCAGTACTTTTTAAATTATTTCCCCTGGATCTATTTTCCACATCACTTATTCTTTCCAATGAGCTATTTCACATTGTCTTCTCTTTGGTTTCGTTTTATTGTTTCTTCTTTTCTCATAGCCATTAGTTTCCATATGCTCCATTCTATTTTTTTTTTTGGAGGGGGGAAGGCAGGGCAATTAGAGTTTAGTGACTTGCCTTAAGTCACATGGCTAGTAAGTGTGTCAAGTGTCTGAGGTTGGATTTGAACTCTGGTCCTTCTGACTCCAGGCCAGTGCTCTATTCACTGTGTTAGCTAGCCGCCACTCCATTCTAATGTTTAAGGAATTAATTTTCTTCAGTGTGCTTTTGGACCTCCTTTTCCATTTGACCACTCTGATTTTCAAGGAATTCTATTCATTGACATTCTGGACCTCTTTTACCATTTGCATTACTTTGTTTTTTAAGATGTTCATTTCTTCAGTATTGTGTGTGTGTGTGTGTGTGTCTGTCTGTCTGTCTTCTGTCTCTGTGTGTGTTTGTGTCCTTTACCAAACTGTTGACTCGTTTTTCATGATTTTCTTGCATTGTTTTCATTTCTCTTCCCAATTTTTCCTCTACCTCTCTACATCCTTGATTTTCAAAATCCCTTTTGAGCTCTCCCATGGCCTGAAACCAATACATATTTTTCTTAGAGGCTTTTGACATGGCAGCTTTGACTTTGTTGTCTTCCTGAGTGTCTGTTTTGATCTTCCTTGTCTCCATAATAACTTTGTATATTCAGAGATTGCTTGTATTTTTTTTCTGTTTGGGGGTGTTTGTTTTTGTTTTAGCATTTTTTTCCTGATTTTCCAACGTAATTCATGACCTTTGACTGTTTGTTAAGGCTCTGTTTCCAGGGTGGATGGTGCACTGTCCCAAGCTTCAGGGTTTTGTGTAGCTGTTTTCAGTGATACTCCTAAGAATCTATGTTTTCAGTTCTTCCAAGTGGTATGATCTAAGGAGAGGTGTTTACTTCTCTCTTGGCCTGTGCTCTGGTTTGTGAGTAACCATAAGCATTCTTTACTTCCAAGTTGTCTAGGGCTAGAAATTTGATTCACTCTTTCTTTTTGTGGGTTCTGTCATTCTAGAATTTGTTTAGAGTAATTTTTTACAGGTATTTTCAAGGCTTTGGGGGAGAGCTCAGACAAGCCCTTGCCTTTACTCCATCATCATAACTCTGCCCCACCATCCAGTCCTTTACCTTTACTCTGCATGTTTCACTCTATTTCAGTTCTTTCTTGTGAACAATATATTGTAGGATGCTGATTTTTCATCTACTCTGCTATCAGCTTCCATTTTATGAGAAAGTTCATCCTATCTGCATTCACAGTTATGGTTTCTAACTCTATTTCCCTCCATTCTATTCTCCCTGCTGGTCATCTTCTCTTCCATTTTACTGTTTCCTCTTTTACCCTTCTCACCAGTGTTTTGTTACTATCTACCACCTCCTCTGATTTGACCTCCCTTCTGTGCATCCCCACAACCTCCTTACTTCTCCCCTCCTAGTTCTGCATCAAGAAATGTTTTTATATTCAACTGATTGTGTATATTAGTTCCTCTTTGAGTCAAAACTGATGAGAGTAAAGTTCAAACAATTCTCATCACCCACCCACTCATCTTCTCCTCCACTGTAATACATCTTTTCCACATGTTCATGCAAAATAATTTGTTCCATTCTACCTTTACATATACCCTGCACCCTTTGTCATTTCCCTTATTTTTTGTTTCATTCCTTCAAAATCACTTTTTACCAATACCTTCTGTATGCTTATATTCTTTATATATGTACTGTTAGCCATACAACTTTTAAGAATTACAACTATCATCTTCCCACGTAGGGTTGTAAATAGTTTAGCTCTATTGATTCTCTTATGTATGTTTTCCCCTTTTTCCTTTTTTAAGCTTTTCTTGGGTCTTTGATATTAGAGATCAACATTTTGTTCAATTTAGATCTTCTCCTTATTAAAGTTTGAAATCCTTCTATTTCATTGAATACTTTTATTTCCCCTTGATATAGTATGCTTAACTTAGCCAAGGAAGTCATTATTGGTTGTAGTCCTAGCTCCTTTGCCTTCTGGAATATCATGTTCCATGGCCTCCAATCCTTTATTATTGTAGATGTTGAGTCCTGGGTAATCCTTATTGTGGCTCCCCAATATCGAATTCTTTTTTTCTTAACACTTGCAGCATTTTTTCCTTCACCTAATGGCTTCTGTAATTTAGCTATAATGTTCCTTGGAGATTTTATTTTAGGATCTCTTTTCTTTGGGGATCTGTCTATTCTTTCAAAATCTATTTTGCCATCTGGTTCCAGGATATGAGGGCAGATTTCCTTGATAATTTCTTGAAAGGTGCTGATCACATCCTCCTTTTGATTATGACTTTCAGGTAGTACAGTGATTCTGATATTGTCGCTCTTGGGTCTATTTTCCAGGTCAGTTGTTTTTCCCATGAGTATTTTGCATTTTCTTCCATTTTTTTATTCTTTTGATTTTGTTTGCCTTGATTCTTGATGTCTCATGGAGTTAACTTTCATTTGCCCACTTCTAACTTTTAAAGCATTGTTTTCTGGGATGGCTAGGTGGTGCAGTGAATATAGAACCAGCCCTGGAGTCAGAAGGACCTGAGTTCAAATTTGGCCTCAGTCACTTAACACCAATTGCCTTACCCCCCCCCAAAAAAGTGTTGTTTTCCTCAATTTGCTTTTGTATATTTCCATTTGACCAAATGTATTCTTTAAGATAATATTTTCTTCAGCAAATTCTTGCATCTCCTTTTACATTTTGGCTAATTCTACTTTTAGTTTTCCAAGCTGCTGACTCTTTTTATCCATAATTCCCTTACATCATTCTCATTTCTTTTCCAATTTTTCCTCTACCTGTTTTATATGATTTTTAATCTCCTTTTTGATCTGTTCATAAGTTCTTTCTGGACTTTAAAACATGTTCTGTTTTTCTTTGGGGTTTTGCCCATAAATGTTTTGACATTATTATCCTCTTCTGAGTTTGTGTCTTGGTCTTCCCTGTCATTGCAATAATTCTCTATGGTCATAAGTCTTTTGTTGATGTTTTTGCTCTCTGTTCCCAAGGTGGAAGGGGCTCTGTCTCAGGCTTCTTGTTTCAGTTGCTCTATACCCTGGCCCTTTATGTGAGTCTACACTGATGTTGCCATGATGCCCACAGGAGACCCTCATGTTTGGTGCTATATTGAAGTAGTACATAGGCAGGGTGGTTGGTGCTACTAGAGGCCATAGAGGTCTGGCAGCTTATCTGTTCCTAAGCTAGGGTTCTAGTGGTGGTGTCTGCAGGGTTTTTCTATGTTTCACCATGGTTACACTAAAGTCATGGAAGTCTAGCCACCTGAGACTGCTTGTTTGTCCTGGGCTGCATTTGTTTGTCCTCCATGTACTAAACAGGGAGGTCCGGCCTATACCTGCCTATCAGAAGCCATGCCAAAACACACAGAGGTCTGGAGCTAGAGGATTCCTGTTTGCCCATGGCTATACCAAAGCATGTGATAGTTGGCAGAGCTGGCACCTGCTTCTTCTCCTGGATATGCTAAGGCAAGTGAGGGGTCTTGGTGTTGACATTTGCTTGCTCAAATACACTGGAGCTCAGGATCTTTCACTGGTTTGCTGAGGTGGGGCTTGCTGCTGGCTTGCTGGGATGCTTCCTTTCCTGGAATGTGGTCCCCTTTCAACTGAGTAAGACAGACCTTTCTTACCTATCCTGCAAGTATCCTGGGCTAAAAAACCTCTCTCCCCAATCTTTTGCAGCCTCCACTGTTTGAGGATTTATTCTGGGGCACTATTTTATGGTTGTTTGGAGGTGAATACAGGAGAGATACAGCAATTTACTGCTTATTCCACCATCTTAGCTTCCAGAAGAATCAATTGCTTGCATTACATGATCAGATAACCTTTTCTGATTTTTCATATGTGTGTATGCATGTATATATGTGTATATGTATGCACATATGCACATATATGTGAGTGTGCACATATGTCTCTCTGTGTGTATGTATATATATACATATGTGTGTGTATATACGTGTGTGTGTATGTGTGTGTGTGTATATATATATGTATGCTGTTTTCCCAAGGTGCAAGGGGCCCTATCTCAGGCTTCTTATTCCAGTTGCTCTAGTTATGCATCAATATTTCTTATATTACTTCTTCCTCAAAAGTGCTATAAAAATAATTATGCCTATTTCTTGTCCTTTGGATCACCATCAAATTTTGTTGTTTGATGCCACTGTTTTTCAGAAAGTCATTTTCCAGGATTGGTAGCTATACATCATCATC
Source organism: Pseudocheirus occidentalis (assembly GCA_028646575.1). NCBI lineage: Eukaryota > Metazoa > Chordata > Mammalia > Diprotodontia > Pseudocheiridae > Pseudocheirus > Pseudocheirus occidentalis. The sequence goes on from JAQQSW010000294.1 coordinate 11,217, forward strand.
TCTTCAGAATCATAATCAACTACTTGTTGAATAATATAGCATTTAATTTGTTTCAATATGTGAATATTTTGTGTTTATTATACAATTTGTTGACAATATATTTTCAAAAAATGTAAGACTAAAAAAAGAAATTAAATATATCCTCACTTGCATATTTTAAAATAATATTTACATTATTTATTGACTTCAGGATTCAAAGACATAATTTTGACTTAATCTTTTTTTATTATGATTTAATACATTTCCATTAAGTAATTTGCTTCTACTTTGATAAATCGCATGAAATATTTATCCTTATAACTCCTGTGATTTAATCTGTTGTCCTGAGTTGTGACAATCAGAATAGATAGAGTTTGGGGGAGAGGAGGGGTTGTTCTTCTAGAATATAATGATTACAATTTATATCTTTCCATTTTTAAAAATGTAATTTATTTGTAATATCAATCATCGCTGAAATGCCAAGTTCATTTAAATACCGTGATTACAGGGGCAGAGCCAAGATGAATAGAAGCAGTAACTTTTCTAAGCTTCTCTGTGAATCCCTTCACTGAACTTTAAAAAGTGAATCTGAATGGATTTTAGAGTGACATAATCCATTGTAAGACAGAGCGTGCCAGATTCCCAGCCCAGGAAAGTGCCTACATAGGTCTGGGCAGGGGGAACGCAGAGCACACAGGGGCTGCACCAGTGTTGACCAGAGAGCAGACTACAGTGGAGGGAAAAGGAGCCCCAGACAGCAGACTCACCCACCCAAAGGTTATTTGAAAGCAGTCTCACCACAGGATGGAGGATCAGGTAAGAAAAATTGCAGGGCATGCAGCAGCCAGAACGACAGCGGCTTCTCCTGGGGCTATAAGCCCACAGCCTGGAAGTTTAAAAATCAGCTACCCGAATTTCCAGAAGCCAAGATGACAAAGTGAACCCTAGTTTCTCCAATTCCCCCTCCCTGACCTGGAAAACCCAGAGATAAATGTCCCATTCAGAGTAAAATCCTGAAATAGTGGAAGTAGCCTCAGGCTTAGGAGGCACTGAGAAAGGGTGTAACTGAGGCAGTAAGGAGTCTGAATTGAAGGGCTGGAGGGGTCCCAACAAGCCCCATCTGAGCTGACCAGCAGGAGCTCCCAGAGCCCAGGGTGGTGGAGCCAGCATGTGCTGACAAAACAAGTCCAGGTGGGCCTTAGCACCACCAGGGGAATCTGAAGACATCAGTTCTGCTGGTTTTCAGCTGCTGAGCCTGCCTGAGCTGTAGCCCAGAAGCATAGAGGCAGAAATCTGAAGTGGACAGACTACCCCTCCCTGACAGATTACTCTGTGAGCCTCAGGGTAACTCAGGGGAAACACTGAGAATTGTGTCCTTGGCCTTAGTCTAGACATCCAGAGGCTACAGCACAAAGTCAACAACCAGGCACTTAGCTCTCATCTTGAGAAAAGTGGATCAGAAGCCTCTATACCTTAGAAGCAGGAATAAACTTTAAAGGTTAGGAAATAGGCAATCACAACGGGCCAGAAGCAACTTGAAAAGAGAAGACTAAAGACAATTGAATCCTAATAATTGGGATTCAATAAGAACAAACTCTTTACATACTTATATGAGAAGCTGATTCCTGTCAATGTTGAAATTTATATGATTATCACAACCTTTAAAAGAGATATACATAGGTAAAGAGTGTGGGTATAAATGAACGAATCTGATGATTAAAAGAAAACGCCTTATTAAGGGGTTCAAAGGGACTGTAATGGGAGAAAAGGAAAGGATGAGGCAGAGAAAGGAAAATTATGCCACATGAAGAGGCATAAAGACATACTATAGTAGAGGGGAAGGAGGGAAGGAGATGAATATCATATGAACTATATTTTCATTGGTTCTCGTTCAAAGAGGGATCAACATAATCAGTTAAGCTTAAGATTCCAACATGAAAAGACATAAAAACTCATTATAATAGAAGGAAAGGAGGGAGGGAGGGGAACATTGCATGAAATTTACTCTCATTGGTTTGAGATCAAAGAGGGAATAATATACTCCCCAAAATATAAAAATTCATTGTATCCTATAGGCAGTAGGAGAGGTAAGAGGGGGATAAGAATGGGTGGAGGTGGTTAGAAGGGAGGAAAGTAGTAGTGAGGCGAAATGGCAAGTAAAGAGGTGGGGGGTCACAGGGAGGGAATACTGAATGAGGCAGTGGTCAAAAGGAAAACTCTTATGGAGGGAAAGGGAGAAAGAAGAAATAAAAACATAAACAGGGGAGGCAAAAGGATAGAGGAAAAGACCCAGATAGTAATCATAATTGTGAATGTGAATGGGATGAGCTCTCCCATAAAATGGAGATGGATAGAAGAATGGATTAAAAATCATAATCCTACAATACAGTGTCTACAAGAAACACATTTGAAACAAGGGGAGATGCACAGTGTAAAGGTTAAAGGTTGGGGTAGAATATATCATGCTTCAGCAAAAGTTGAAAAAAAAACAGGGGTAGCAATCCTTATCTCAGATAATGCAAAAATGAAAAATAAATCTGATTAAAAGAGATAAGGAAGGAAACTATATCCTGAATAAAAGACACCTTCTAGAATGAAGCAATATCATTACTTAACATATATGCACCAAGTGGTATAGCATCCAAATTTGTAGAGAGAAGTTAAGGGAATTAGAGGAAGAAATAGAGAGCAAAACTATACTAGTGGGAGACCTCAATCTACCCCTCTTTGAACTTGACAAATCTAACCTCAAAATAAACAAGAAAGAAGTTAAAGAGGCAGATATAATTTTAGAGAGGCTAGATATGACAGATCTCTGGAGAAAACTCAATGGGGATAAAAAGGAATATACCTTCTTCTCAGCAGTACACGGCAAATACTTAAAAACTGACCATGTACTAGGACATAAAAACCTCATCATTCAGTGCAGAAAGGCAGAAATATTAACTGCATCATTCTCAGATCATGGTGAAATAAGAATCATATGCAATAAAGGGCCATGGAAAGATAGACTAAAAACTAATTGGAAACTAAAAACATTAATTCTAAAGAATGAGTAAATCAAACAAGAAATTATCGAAACACTCAGTAACTTCATTCAAGAGAACGACAGTAATGAGACAACATACCAAATCTTGTGGGATGCAGCAAAGGCAGTTCTTAGGGGAATTTTTATATCCCCGAGTGCATACATTAATAACTTAGAGTAAATGGAAGTTAATGATTTGGGCATGCAATTGAAAAAACTAGGAAGAGAACAAATTGAAAATCTCCAATTAAATACTAAGTTGGAAATAATGAAAACCAAAAGAGAGATTAATAAAACTGAAATTAAGAAAACTGTTGGATTAATAAATAAAACTAAGAACTGAGTTTAAGAAAAAAAACAATAAAGTTTATAGACCCTTAGTCAATAAGATAAAAACAAAAGAAAGAAAAACAAATTATGAGTTTCAATAATGAAAAGGATGAAGTTACCTCCAATGAAGAGGAAATTAAAACAAAAATTAAGAATTATTTTGCCAAATTGTATGCACATAAATTCGACAATCTTACTGAAATGGATGAAAATTTACAAAAATATAAATTGCCCAGATTAACTGGAGAGGAAGTAAATTACTTAAATGTCCTCATCTTAGAAAAGGAAATTGAACAAGCCATCAGTGAACTTCCTAGGAAAAAAATCTCCAGGGCCAGATGGATTTACTTGTGAATTCTATCAAATAGATAAAGAACAATTGATTCCAATACTCCACAAATAATTTGGGAAAATGGATGATGAAGGAATCCTACCAAATTATTTTTTATGACACAAATATGGTATTGATACCTAAATCAGGAAGAAATAAAATGGAGTAAGAAAATTTTTGACCAATTTCACTCATGAATACAGATGAAATTTTTTAAATAAAATATTAGCAAAAAAAACTATGGCAACTTATCACAAGAATAATACACTTTGATCATGTAGTATTTATTCTAGGAATGCAAGGATGGTTTAATATTAGGAAAACCATCAGTATAATCGATCATATCAACAATAAACCTAGCAGAAACCACATGATTATCTCAACAGATGCAGAAAAGGCTTTTGACAAAATATAACATCCCTTCTTATTAAAAACACTAGAAAATAAAGGAATAAACGGAGTCTTCCTTAAAATAATGGGTAGCATCTGTTTAAAGACATCAGCAAGTAATGGGGATAAAGTAGAAGTATTTCCAATAAGATCAGTGGTGAAGCAAGGAAGTCCGCTATCACACCACTTACTCAATTTTGTACTAGAAATGTTAGCAGTAGCAATTAGAAAAGAAAAATAAATCAAGTTAGAAAAAAGAAGAGACTAATCTATCACTTTTTGCAGATGATATGATGATATACTTGGAGAATCCTAGAGAATCAACTAAAACTTCTTGGGACAATAAACAAATTTGACAAAGTTGTAGGATATAAAATAAACCTACATAAACCCTCAGCATTCCTATATATTTCTAATTAAATCCAACAGCAAGAGATAGAAAGAGAAATCCCATTTAAAGTTACTGTAGATATTATAAATAATATTTGGGAATCTACCTGCCAAAACAAACCCAGGACCTATATGAACACAACTACAAAACTTTTCACACAAATAAAGGCAGTTCTAACTAATTGGAAAAACATCAATTGCTCATGTCTGGGTCGAGCTAATATAATAAAAATGACAATTCTACCTAAATTAAATTTCATATTTAGTGCCATACCAATCAATCTACCAAAAAAAAACTTTATAGAGATAGAAAAAAATAATGACAAAACTTATTTGCAAATAACAAAAGCTCCAGAATATCAAGGTAATTAATGAAAAGAAATGCTAGGGAAGGGGGCCCAGTCAAACCAGATTTTAATCTGTATTATAAAGCAGCAGTCATCAAAACTACTTGGTACTGGCTGAGGAATAGAATAGTGGTTCAATGGAATAGACTGGGCACAACAGACTCAGCAGTCAGTGACTATAGTAATCTACTGTTTGATAAACCCAAAGACCCCTGTTTGGGGAATAAAAACTCACTATTTGACTAAAACAGCTGGGAAAATTGGAATATAGTATGGCAGAAATGGGGCATAGACCATTATCTAACACCATGTACTGAAATCAAATCTAAATGGATGAATGATCTAGGTATGAAGGCTGATCCTGGAAGCAATCTGGGAAAGCAAGGAATAGTCTATCTGTCAGATTTATGGAGAGAGGAAGACTTTATGACCAAACAAGGATTGAAGAGCATTATAAAATACAAAATGGATAATTTTGATTACTATTAAATTGAAAAGCTTCTGTACAAACAAAGCCAATGTAACCAAGATTAAGAGGGAAGTGGAAAACTGGGAAAGAATTTTTACTATCAATGTCTCTGATAAAGGCTTCATTTCTAAAATATACAGAGAAGTGATTCAAATCTATAAGAATACAAGTCATTCCTGAATTGATAAATGGTCAAAGGATATGAAGAGGAAGTTTGCAGAAGAAGAAATTAAAGATATCAATAAGCATATGAAAAAATGCTCTAAATCACTATTGATTGGAGAAATGTGAATCAAAACAACTCTGAGGTATTACATCTCACCACTCAGATTGCCTAAGACAACAAAACAGGAAAATGACAAATGATGGAGAAGATGTGGGGAAAATGGAATATTAATTCATTGTTGGTAGAGTTGTGAACTGATTCAACCATTCTGGAGAGCAATCTGGAACTGTGCCCAACAGGCTATAAATAAGTGCATATTTGACCCAGCAATACCACTCCTAGGGATATATCCCAGAGAGATGCTAGAACTGGGATGAGGACCCATATATACAAAAACATTTATACCAGCTCTCTTTGTGGTGGCAAAAAATTGGAAATTAAGGGGATGCCCATTAATTGGAGAATGGCTAAACAAGTTGTGGTATATGATTGTAATGGAATATTGTTGTGCTATAAGAAATGAGGAGCAGATGGACTTTAAATTTACCTGGAGAGGCTTATACAAACTGATGCTGAGTGAGAAGAGCAGAACCAAGAGAAATTTGTACACAATTACAGACACAACTTATGTGTGATGACCAGCTTTGATAGATTGCACTCTTCTCGGCAATGTAGGGTTATAAGACAGCTCCAAAAGACTCATGATTGAGAGAGATGTCTACATTAAGAGAAAAACCTTGAAAGAATAGAGATTAAATGCAGAATGAAGCAAACTACCTGCTCTCTTTGTTTTTCTTGTTTGGTTTTGTTTCCTCTTTCCTATTGTTCATTCCATGTGTTACAACCCTTCTTTATAACCTGACTAATATCTAATGTGAAAGTATTTGCAGATTCTATACTTGTTGCATGCTGCCATGGTGGGGGGCGGGGAGCAAGTGGGACCGAGAGGGAGAAGGACAAAATTTGAAACTCAAGAGAATGTGCAACATAATCTTGTAAACTGAAAACAAATAAACAATTTAATAAAGACAAAAATAAAATAAATACCGTGATAATGAATAATTACATTTTTCTATATTATTGTGATCAATTTTTTAAATAATAAGCTCTAAAAATTCAGGATATTTTCATTCATTTTCATTTCTACCTTGCAGTGTTAAATGTTAATACTCTTCAATAAATTATCATTATAAATAGCAGAACTAATTATTTTAGGGTCTATAGGAAATAGATACTTTAATGTGAAATAATTCCCCAAAAAAACCCTACAATGTCAAGTTAAACTAATGAGAAAGTTCCCTCTTTGTGCCAAAATATGTCTGAGGGGAGGGACCTAAAGTGACTAAATCATATGTGTTTATCTGCCCCAACATTTTTAAGCCAATCAAAGTACATTTTAGAGAAATAAAGCCTTTTTTTCTTTCATCAAAGAAACATTTTAAAAATCCATCCTTTCATGTATTTGATCCTATCAAATTGTTCAACATTAGAAACTGACATGTTTTTATGAGAGGAAATGACATTAAATAGGAGGCATTAATATTTTCTTTGCTATTGTGCCCTACTGAATATAAGACCTTTCCTTCCAATTTTTAGCTGACAGCTCAAGGGATTGTGGAAATGAATCTTATAAACTAAAAGCAAACAAACAAATCAATTTTTTAAAAAGTTCATCCAGTCTCTTTTGGAGACTTCTAATGACGTGGATTTAGTACCTCAAAGGTGCCCATTCCACATTTGTGTAGCTCTATGTTTGGGAATTAGAAATTTTTCATAACATCAAAACCAGATTTGTCTTTTTATAACTTCCATGTATTGCTCATATGTCTAGTCTCTGGAGTCACGCAGAATAAACCTAGTGAAATTACTTATCTTTAAATTAGGTATTGTAACCCTACATTATTTCTCCTCTAGGTTACACATTCTCAATTCTTTCAGTGATCTTTTTATTCTATGTTCTCCCATCCTCTCACCAGAAGAATTCTGTCTGTCTGTCTCTCCCTCTCTCCCTCTCTCCCTCTTTCTCTCTCTCTCTTCCTCATCTTCCCCTCCACATAGAGCAACAGCTTGTCCCCAAAGTCTTAGTGCAGTTATGCTTTAATAACGTCAGAGGTTCAAATGCTATAAACTTTCAGAAAGTAATATTTTAAAAGCTTAATATTTTCATTTTAAATATATTTTCATATTTCCCATAAAATTACAACACAACCACCATCTTGTGCTAAATATCACTCTAACAGATTTTCTGTTTTCCTCAGCTTCTATTCAGTGTCAGAATTTGGTTTGTATGCTGTTTTATAATCATCGAAAGAATAGGATTTTTGTGTATTCACGAAACTGTTGACAACATCCTACAAGAAGATGTTGAATAAAGATAAATCCAGTGACCAAGGTAGCCAAGCAAGAGAATTTTTTTTTTGCTAATCCACCAATCTGAGAAAGTGTTACCCGTGATATATCATTATATACACAATGCCTCAAGGCAAGGGTTTCTTCTTGCCCCATAATGTTATCTCTCTCTCTCTCTCTCTCTCTCTCTCTCTCTCTCTCTCTCTCTCTCTCTCTCTCTCTCTCCTTTTCTCCCTCTCTCTCCCTCTGTGTGTGTGTTTGTGTGTCTCTGTCTCTCTCACTCTGTCTCTCCAAATATACACACAGACACACACACATTTACATACACATATATACATATACACACACATGCACTTATTCATATGTGTATTCATAATTTCACACATGCATATACACATATATTATATGTATAAAACTAAATGTAAAATACATTTTCAAATAATGTTTTCTCTAAGTTTATAGAATGTATACTTTTGAGGTTATTAAAGCTTGAAGATGCACTGAAGACTTTGGAATACCCTGAATATATGATAGGCATCATTTATATAATTTCATTTATGCTTATCAGTGTCATTTTTCCCCTCTACCATGAAAGGACAAACCACTATAATCCTAGTACTCTACTTTTCTCCTTTGTGCATGCATATATATATACCCTCATTTATGTGAGTAGATAGTAGTTATTTTTTTCTGGTATTTAGTTTTTTCAGCCTGCAAAGAAAGATGAACTATTGTGTATTATTACACCTGTATGTATATTCTGCACATATCTCATAAAAATTGTCTATTTTGTTATTTTCAGTTATATTATGTATTGTATGGAACAAAATTGCAAAAAAAAATCAAAATTGGAAAGTTTAAAAGTGAATCATACATTGTTAATTTAAAGGGTACTGAAATGTTTATGCAAATAATGAATACTACTCTTCAGATGTAGAGGCTACTCATGAAAGAGATGATTTTTTTTAAAGGCCAACTGTTATAAGACACTTCTATATTTCTGGAAGAGTGAGTGTCTAGAAACTGTTTATCTTGGGCATTGTGCAGTTTTCTATTAATACTAATCTAAACCCATTCCTTTCTGAGTTCGGAATGCTTTCTGAATATTAAAAATGTGTAAATGAATCTATTATCCAATTATAGGCATTCTGAATTTCAACCCATCCAGAAGTGTCTCTCCTGCACTTCAATACCCTTCCAACAGCTTTCTGAATAATCTTCTTCCAGATTTAGAATTGTATGAGCATTGGTAGGAATCAAAGGTCAAAACAATTACACAGCTATGGGTTAAAAAATGAGGGGAAGATAAAATAATTAATGGAATAGTAAAATGAAGTGGAATTCTAAAAGACCATTTCATTTAACCATACAGCTTTACTTGCCAAATGACAGTATAAACAAAAAATTAATATATGTACCTATATAACGTATATGGACACAGTACACATAGATGGATCTACAGATAGGTAAGTAAATACAATGTTCACTAGATGGATGAATGGATTCTAAGCTCATTTTTTGAAGACTTTCTTGAAGAAATATATCTACATATGGTGACTCATTCCATTATTCTATCACTGACAATATATTCTTGTAGTCAGCTCAGATCTGTTCTTTAAAATATCCTCTTTTTTGCGTGTGAAAATTAAGACCTACTAAGCATTTTTTTCTTTAAAAATATTCACCCACTCAAAGATATTGATCGCTTCTTCTGTAGACAAAGACCTCTACTTTTGTTAACTATAACTAATTTGCAATCTGGCTGATCATTATTTTTTTTCTTTTTACCGAATTTTATCTAGTTTCTCTATATATTGGGAATGCAGAATGTTAAAAACTAAACACAGTATTTACTGTAAAAATAGTGTAAGTGAAATGGATTATAGGGGGGAAAAATAATTGTTGGTTCTTACAGTTAGTAAAATTGCTTTTCTTTGGTTCCATCACCAAACTGGTATTTTTCCTTATTCCTCTTGAATTGTTGAGTTTTATTCACTTGATTTACACTTAGAATTTATGAGATACTTTTACAATGTCTCATTTGATGTACGTAACAGCACTGCAAAGATAGATAAGGCAGATATAAAGTTCGATTTATTAAATAGAAACTAAAGCTAAGATAATTCTAATAATTTTGCAAAGTCATGTGGTTAAACATAAGCTAAGACTCAGATTGAAGTGTTCTCTTTTTCACTTTAATCGAATTACTTAGTAAGGATTGATTTATTTGTAGATTTGTCCCTAAATAAATGACTTTACCCTTATCCCCACTGAATTTCATTCTTTTCTTATATAGCCACATTATCTAGAAAAATGCAGTCCTTACTATCAAAAGGAGATAGATGGCAGCAACTACAGGCTGCTAAATCTGATTTAAACTCAAGAAGAGAATGTTAAATATATACATTACAGAAAAATAGAGAAGTGATATTAGCTGCTAGCAAAGATGGGTCTAATAAGAATAAGACAATAGCAGGCATTCACTTGGTGAGAAAGAATATTTTTTTAATGTGGTAAAAACATTCAATTCCATTTCCCTTCATCCTTCTTTTCCATCATTCAGTTAGTCAATGGGAAAAAAATACCAAGCAAGAAGTATTTATTAAGTATCTAGTAAGAAAGAAGATTCCACCTGAGCCTAATGGCCATTTTGCCAACATGCTTTCTCTTCCTTGTACCTACTCCACTTCTTTTTTGAAAGATAGGAAGGAAATACAAATGGTACTTATGATTTCATTGACATTGGGAACTCTTGTGTTAGATGCTGGCACCAATTTAGGTTGTCAAGTAATTTGCTTAGGGTCATACAGCCAGTTTGTGTGAGAAGTGGAACCTGAATCCAAGTCTTTCTTGTTTCATTTATGCTCACCTCTGTCATTTCCCAACAAGAAGACAAACTAGTATTATCTTACTATTCTATTTTTCACCTTTGTGCTTGGATGTATATACCCTTGGTATGTAGGAAACTCATTTATGAGAGTCAAGAACAGTGACATTTTTAGTGATAAGTTGTTCTGATATTTGGTTTCTCACTCTATGAAGAGAGATGAACTGCTGTATATTATTATAACTTCATGTTTATTCTGCCCATGCCATCTAAAAATTTATATTACATTGATTTTAGATATACTAATTATCTATACACTATATTCCCTTCTTTTAGAAGATTTCATGAAAGTGAGACAGAAGCAGCATGTGATAGTTTGTGTGTGTGTCTGTGTCTGTGTCTGTGTCTGTTTTTTCCTTGTTACCTAGATGGACCATGACCCTTATCTTTCTCATTTTTATGGTAGTAAATCACCTCAATCACTACCACCCCCAGACACCAGTGAAGATAACTCAAGACACTACAACCAAGAGCCCCATTCAAACCAAACAAAAAAGAATTCTGCAAAACCAGTTCTTAAATAAATTGATTTTCTTTAAATGTAAGAGGCCATTTAATCAGAACAAAATCTAATGTAATTTGAGAGTGTTATTCCTTGCCAATTGTTACTTGGGGAAAAATTATTGATGCATAAGAAAATGAAAATTGTAAGCATAATATGGCACATTCGAACTAGTGCAATTTGATGGACCAGTAAAAGAAAGCTTAAATTGATAGATTTTTTTAAATGAATTGAACACTGACATCATCATTACTCAAAAAAGGAATATAGAAGTAGAACATTCTAGTTAATTGGAAAATAAAACACTAAGTGTCTTTTTAAATTAGATGCACATACACACAGCTAAAAGTTTTTACAATGATTCTTTTCTTTCCAAATTTTCCAAACAATTACAGCTAATTTATGAAGTAACCCATGTTTTCTCCAGCTACCAGTGATTTATACCTAAAATCATGTTCTATCTATTTTATATATAACTGTAAATGTACTATTGTCTTCCCAGATGAGACCATTAGTTCCTTGAGGTCAGAGCATGTTTCTCTTTTTGCCTTTCTATCCACAGGTATAGGACATAAACTGGCAGAATATAAGTGCTTACTCAATAGTTATTAATTGATTGATTCATCACTTGCTACTGATCTTCAGTTTGTAATTCATTGTGAGAAATGAATTTAAGGATTCATGGGTTGAAAATAAGGGTAAGTGAAAAAGGAAATCCTGTGAGATGGAAGTAAGAAGACATTTAATGATTTTTTTGCTTAATATTATATCCTTCTATAACAAACTTTTGAATACAGATGCCTAAAAAAGACAAAGGTAAGAAAGCTTTAGAGACATAGCAAGCATGTTTGTTTGTTTTTTATAATAACATTTAAAGAATTATCCTCTGCCCAGTGGAAAACTGCAGGAAATTACTGTCTCTCCCTAATACTCAACCCTTTTTTTCCCAACCCTTTTATTCTAAGATGAATTAAGGACCTTTCTGTTTTCCAGGAATGATCGCTTCCTTTTTGCCTTTTCTATTTTTAAGTAGCAGTTGGAGATGATGTAAAATACAAACTAGAATCATCTAGAAATGTCCTGCTCAGCTGCTCTGCAGAAACACTTGAAATGCAGGGTAATGTGATGTTGTTTGTCCCATAACATTCTTAAGGACTACTTCAAATGCAAATGTCTTTATTACTTTGAATCACATTAAATTTCATAAATAGCATGCTGAATATAAACCCATAAAAACAATTTGCTAGGAAAATAAAGTGATTTGGCATGATGGCATGCATCCATTAGATAATGCCTACACAAACAGCTTTATAAACATATTTCATTTTAGTTTGTATTTAATGATTGCATTTTAGTGGTTAGCTTATGTGATCAGCTATTTCAGAGCAATGAAAAAGAAAGTATTCAAAGAAGTGAACTTTTTTCTTTTTATTAGAATTCTAAACATGATGGAGATAAGCAGATTTACAAAACAAGCAAAACATCAGGAACAGTCTGGTTTTCCTGCTTCAGTACATCCTCAGAGAATGAGCTTCCAAATGGGCATCATATTTCAACTTAAAAGTTTATTTGCTTGAAATTGGGTAAAGAGAGTAGAAGCTAAATTGATTTGACAACATGGCTATTTAAAGGGGTGAAAGGAAAAATTTAAAATAGAAACTACCAATCCCGGAGCAGGAGAAATATCTAGATGGGGGAGTTGGTAGGGAGAAGTACCAAAGTCTTGTTATGCAAATTAACATATCACTTGAAATCAGTTGGAAAATGGATTATTTTATGCCATGTTCACAACCACTTATGATTTATTGTTAGTCATATGTGAAAAATCCAGCATGAAGTTGTTTTTTTCAGAAAGGGAATGCTACCCTTGAATCTTCTGGATTTATCTAGAATATGAGTGGAGACAATATTCTTCTAATATAAAAATCATTTTATTTAAAAATCTGCTTATTTGGGGAAGCATCCTTAATGATTTCATACCAGGAGAAGAACCTGGACCAGGAACTCTCAAATGCTCAGCAAGTTTGAAAATTGCCTGCCTTTTCTCTTACTAACCACTTGAGACTTGGAGCACTCATTGTGACAAATGTGACATCGAAAAACACATTTCTGAGTTCTATTGAGAGCAGAATTTTATGAATTTTTTAAAGCTGCATTTTTATTAAGATTAATTGATAGCTTTTATTTTAACTAAATACAAGCCTGTGGTAATCATTCCCTTTTATAGGATAGTCATTAAGAAAGTATTTTAACTGAAAATTGATTCCACTATAGATTTTTCTAAGGCAGAAATACTCAATTTTTTTGGCCTCAGGACCCCTATATAGTCTTAAAATTTATGGATGATCTTAAAGAGCTTTTTTAATGTAGGTGGATAGATAGATAGAGACCTATAAAGATATATAATACACACAAACATACACGTACACATTACTATATATATTATATATTTGCATGTGTGTGTGTATATATATATATACATATATATATATATTCCTTTTAAAATAATTTTTAAACCTCTATTTTCCAAAATATGCAAACAAAAATGAATGATATTATTTTTCATGCTTTTGCAAATTTTTTCATGTCTGAATAAAAAGAATACAGTTGGATTTATATTTACCATTGCATTCAGTCTGTTGTGATATGTTGTTTTGGTTGAAGTATGTAGAGAAAATTAGGCCATGCACAGATATGTAACTGGAAAAGGGAAGGTATTTTAATAGGTAAAATAATGTTTTAGCATTATGGGAAAATATTTATTACAACCTCCTAATCATCCATGAACTATATATAGAGAACCAAATTTCAAGAGTACAGGAAGAAAATAAACATAATTACAGTCTAATAACCCTTTACTATAGGGAGCAAAGGAGACAGCTTTGAGGTTCCAATCTCCTACTTCCTTAAAAGAATGAAAACCCCCTTTGTAGAAGTTTAGTAAATGTTCAAGATATCTATAGATATAGAAACACACACACATATGCCTTCTTTCAAGCTACTTTTAGACAAACTATATGAATATATACATAACTGACATGGAAAATATACATATGTTATCATATAATGAGCATAACAGAGTCATTAGCTTGACTTCTTGTCCTGGTTCTGCCACTAATATGGTTAAGTCATTTACCCTATTCAAATGTCCATGTCCTCACCTGTTTAATAAAGGGCTTGCATCAATGAACTTAAAGGTTCTCTTTGGCAAAAATTAAAAAGAAATTATTCTAAAGGAGAAACTACTTTTCCTAGTGATAGCTACTGCTCTTATGTATGAACGACATGTACATAAATCTGTCTATGGAAGGATTCCAAAAACTCTACAAGAACAAGTAGGAGATTCTTGTTCTAGTCCAGATTGGACTACATTACCACTGAGGACTCCTCTACTTTCTGTTATTTTTGGATTTTGTGGATAAATTTCAAAAAAAAAAGAAATTACTGTGCCATGTAGAGGTAGGGGCCAAATGAATTGATTATCCTCCCTGAACTTAAAGTAACTACAGGATACAGTAGTACCTGTATTAAGCAAGCAAGTGATGAAAGGAAGTAAACTAGGTAGTACAAATGCTGAATTTGATGGAAGAGATTCCAGTGGGTGAATTGATACTACATAGGAAATATAATGGAATTGGATAAAGTCACACAATCATACATAATGAAGTTGAGATGAATTGCTATTCAGCATAGATCCTGATAATTCCTGCATTGGGGGTGGCTATGAGAAGAAACTTGCCTTAACTAAGCCCTAGAGAGATAATCTCTTAGGAGTAGAAGGAAGAAAAGAGTGTCTCCTCCCCTTGCCTTGACCAGAGTATTATCTTCTTAACTTTGAAAGATGAGAAGATATTTGACTTCTGGAAGATGTCCTAGAAGTGTCTCTAGAATAACTGATGGCATTTTCTGTTTCAGGACTGGGAAAATAAATAGGCAAACTGTGGATAGGCAACTTCAGGGCTCCAAAAAGTGCCCAGAAGTAAGCCACAACAGTGGATGAATGAGGGTCCCATGAAGGAAAGAAAAGGGCTCTCCTTTGAATATTAGGTGATATAAGTTTGAGTCCCCTTCCAACTGGACTCTGTATGTATTTATGGAAAATTTTGCCCCTGGAATAGGAGAATGTTTTATGTCAAATCTAATTACTATTTTACTTATTTGCTTAGTCATTATCTTATCATCTTATTCATTCATTCATCCATTTATTTATTAATACATTCATATCTCTTTCTAAAAGCTAATTTAAGTCAGGTAAAAAATTACTATCAAGCGATAATCAATGAGGGTGTAAAATGATGAAAACTCGTCACCTAGTAGTAGTAAACCCCCAACCCCAGTCTTACCTTTAAAACCCTGAGAGAAAAAATACATAGCTGTCTCACACAAATCCTTCCCATCAGTATGAATAGGGAAGGACACTGCAGCCCTTATGCATGTACTAAGGCCCCAACATTTATATCATTCTTCTTTAGTAGCTTTAGTTTTTTTCTTCTTAATTATTTCCAGGATTGAAACATGACTATATCTCATTAAGCAGAGAAACAAAATCCTTATCTTGCTGCTCTTTTCTAAACTATATTCAATACTTCCTTTTTTTTCAATTTCAAATACTTGAAAACAGAAGCTTGTTTTTTTATACCTTATTATTCCCTTATTAACTCCCTTTAATCACTTTTCTGTCCTTAAACTCTAATGTAATTCTGATTCTAGAGTCACTGTTTACGTCTTTAAACTTAGAAAAAAAGACTTTCAGTGGTAAAAAGGGATTTTGCAAGTCTAATCAAAAAGTGCAATTCATGTAGTAATCCTTTTATAAAATTTCTGACAAAATATCCTTCAAAATGTATATAAATGCTTCTAGTAACAGGGATTTTATGAATTCTTAAGGCAATATATTCTTTTTTTTAATTAATTTTTCTATTTTTAGTTTTCAACATACTTTTCCATAAGATTTTGAGTTTTGAATTTTCTCCCCTTCCCTCCCTAACATAGCATGCTGATATAGGCTCTATATAAACATTCATATTAAACATTTTCACTTTAGTCATGTTGTAAAGAAGAATTAGAACCAATGGGAGGAGCCATGAGAGAGAAGAAACAAAACAAATCAACAACAACAACAACAAAGAGAGTAAATGGTGTGCTACCATCTGCTTTCAGAATCAAGTTCTTTCCCTAGATGTGGATAGTGTTTTCCATTATGAGTTTTTTGGAATTGTCTTAGGTCTTTGCAGTGCTGAGAAGAGCTAAGTCTATCAAAGTCATTGCACAATATGTCAGTTACTCTGTACTGTCTACCCCTGTTTCTGTTCTCTTCACTCATCATCAGTTCACACAAGTCTTTCCAGGTTTTACTGAAGTCTTACTGCTCATACTATTCCATTACATTCATATACCACAACTTGTTCAATATCCAATTCTTGGCCACCACAAAAAGAGCTGCTATAAATATTTTTGTACATGTGGGTCTTTTCCCCTCTTTTGTAATATCTTTGGGGTACAAGCCTAGAAGTATTGTTGCTGGATCAAAGACTATGCACAGTTTTATAGCCCTTGGGACATAATTGTAAATTGCTCTACAGAATGATTGGATCAGTTCACAACTCTACCAGCAATACATTAGTGTTCAATTTTCCCACATCTCCAAAATTTGTCATTTTCCTGTTTTGTCAGGTTAAAAGCAGTATATTCTATTTTGTGACATTTTAGTAGTTCATTTATTGACTTTCTAAAAACAATAATTTGAAAGTAAGTATCTTCAACCATTTTTTTACATCATTTTGCCAATGATTTTGAATAATCAGCAATGCATGCATGCATGTGTGCCGGAATGAATGAAAAATACTTTTTGTTTACTACCTGTGAAAGCACTGTGGTAATCCCTGCAAAGAAAGAAAAGCAATACAGTTGAACTTATATTTTAATAATGGAAGGCAGTTTTCTATGGGGATTTTAATCATGAGTAAGAAAGGCACAGGGTTACTTAGAGTGTAGTGACAAACAAGTGCTAATGCATCTTATTAAGTGCTTTTTCATTGATAAAATCATATTTGTTTAGGAGGCAGCATGTTGCACTCTGAGGAGTGTTAGGATTTCAAGAAAACTGGAGTCCAAATCTGGCCTTAGATACTTTACTGGTTTTGTGACCTTAGACAAGTCATTCAAATTTGATTTGCCTTAATTTCCTCAGTTGTAAAATAGGGATAATAATAACACCTATTTCACAGGGTGTTTATGAGGATCAAATGAGATATTTGTGAACTACTTAGAACAGTTCTCAGCATATAACAGACTCTATAAATGCTTATTCCCCCTTTCCTATTTCTAAAACTAAGTCCAATATTTAATCAAGGATTTTAGTGATAAGATCTTTCTGTTGCTGTGATGACAGAAGTGATGGAGTTCTAACTTTAGGATCAGTTTAGGGGCAGTTCATATCTCCAGAAAGTGTTGCTTATGATGGTGCTGGCTCCTGAGACTGGGCTAAAAGGAGAATTGGTAGGTGACTAGGTAGAAGTACTACTATACCCTGGGATATTGGGTGTATCTATCTATTGTTGGCCCCTTGTCTGGGGCCCGGGTGATGACTGGGGGATGTACTGGAAACAAGACCAATGATCTAGCATCAGAAATGGATAAGTGGGTTATTCAGGGGAGATATTGCTATTCCTAAGACTCTTTTGCAGGATTTTGGTCTATCTCCATTGTTGTCTTTAGGGAAGTGGTCATAATACATCTTATTTAGTGTTACATTCATAGACAACACCATAGCCTTTTCTGAGGAAGAAACATTTGACCATTTCAAGATCCCTGGTGACTAGAATTTTCTTTTCTGTATCTTTAATAGTGTTGCTTTTTATGGAATTTTATAGTAAAAGGGATGATGGTAAAGGCCTGTGTTTTTGAACATTTGCATAGTGCTTGGTAAATGAAATCCTCAGAGCCCCTTAGAACATGTTCATCTACAGCAGTGGTTCTCAACCTGTGGGTTATGTTCAATTTAAATATATCCTTCATATCAGATATTTAAATTATGATTCATAACAGTAGTAAAATTACAGTTATGAAGTAGCAACGAAAATAATTTTGTGGTTGGGGGTCACCACAACATGAGTAACTGTATTAAAGTTCTGCGGCATTAGGAAGGTTGAGAAAAATGGATATAGCTATCTTATGGTTTACTTACCATATGATAAAAACAAAAGATTAAAACAAAAAATCACTTATGATTGGTTGCTACCTAGAATTGGGAGTACAAAGAAAAGACTGCAATTCAGAGCAACTTTGATATTTATTAAGGAAGATAAGTTAGCTTCCTAGTAAGACAGAGACTTTGGACCATCCGTCACTTGAGGTCACCATCAAGCCTAAAGCACATAGCCTTGATGATGGCTCTTTAGTAGAAGCAATGGCTTAATCCATCTGCTAAGCAGGTTAGGCTAGTTTTTGTTTTTAATATATTGAGACATTCCTCAAGACTTGGTTGACTCAGTGGATAAGGGGCTGTCACTGATGTCATTTCCACTTTCCCTGAGTACCAAGAAACCAGGAGGAAACAGAGAGATAAAAATGTTTTGTTGGTGGATCATGGTGGGAGCTTTGCTCAGCTGAATTAACTCAACATTTTCTGATTGACTTTCCTTGTTGAATCTCTCTCTGTCTCTCTGTCTCTGTCTCTTTGTCTCTGTCTCTGTGTATCTCTGTCTCTGTTTGTCTCTGTCTCTCTTGAGGCCATCTTGGTTTAATGACTTACCTAAGGTCACACAGCCACTAAGTGACAAGTATCTGAGACTGGATTTAAGCTCAAGTCTTCCTGACTCCAGGGCTGGTGCTCTATCCACTGCTCCACTAGCTGCCCCAAAAATCCATCTCTTGTTATGCCTAAGTAAATTCTTTTTGTTAACTGTTGAATGACCTACAAGTATATCATATTGTTTTACTATTAAACCTAAAAAGAAACTGAAAGTCTGGCCTGAATTTAACACAGCTCATAATAATTGCTACTGTATGTTACATCATAGACATCTGGCCAATGCAGTCCTTTATAAACACAAGCAACACACTGTACTGGGCTGATGAAATCCCCACGTAGAAGAAACTGGATAGCTTGCTTCTAGATGATGCGATGATGTGCGATGTAAGAACCCCGCTCTCTGACTCAGAGCATATTCAGAAATTGTTCCTAGTCTACTTAGCACATGAAGAAGATCATTTTTATTTTTATTTGTTCCTAAGCAGGAACTGAGAAGTTATTTAAGCCATACGAACTGCCCAAGGTAGGAACCAAAAAATGCCTTGGGCAGTTTGTATGGCTTGACTGGGAGATAGCCTGGCAGTAGTAGACTGACTATTCAACTATAGTTGTATGTGTCAAGGTCCACAAGAGAAGGGAATTAATCCATAGCATATGAAGTTCACTTCACTTGGAAGTGAATTCTTAAGGGCAAATGCTTGTTGGAAATTAAAGTAAGTTTGTGCCTACTCTAATCAAAGGCTGAGTGGGTACATCACTCATACTAATGTTGCAGGTGCCCTAGAGCAAGGTTAGATAAATCCCTCTATCCTGTCTCTACGAGTAGCATAGAGAGGAGTTGGTGGCATCTTTCTCTAAAACTATCACCTTGAGCCCCTGTTTACATGTGTTCTCAATTGACAAGATAAGAATAATAAATGTTTTAAAGCATTTATTTTTTAAAATTAATTTTTTTTGCAGGGGGGAGGGCAGAGTAATGGGGGTTAAGTGACTTGCCCAAGGTCACACGGCTGGTAAGTATTAACTGTCTGAGGCCAGATTTGAGCTCAGGTCCTCCTGATTCCAGAGCTGATGCTCTATTCACTGTGCCACCTAGCCACCCCAAGAATAATAAATATTTCTACCCATTACCTAGGGATATATGTATATGTATGCATGTGTATATGTTTATATATGTATATATTTGTGTACTTAAATACACATGTGCATAAATACACATACACATACATATCTTCCTATAACTCCATGATCCCTGATGATCATGGAATTAAAAGCAAAGCAGTTTATATAAAACAAGAGTAAATGAAAGTCACTTCTAATAGTGATGTAGTTAACGAAATAGTCCTTATATTATTGGCTAAAGACTCTTCAATATACCAATGATCAAGGAGTGAGTACCACTCCTTAGGACCCTGCTGGTAGACCAAAACTCTAGCTTGGACTCTGACTCCCTAACTTTTGACATCTCTCTCTTCCAACTTTTCAAACCTCATAAGGTCATGCCTAGTCCATTTCATCTCTAAACTCCTTTAAGTAAGTCATGAAAGAATAAACCTAGGGGAGACAAAAGTAATTACAGAATCATGTATTCATGGGCCCCATAACAGTTACTTGTATAGGGAATTGGTATCTGAAGCAGAGGCCTGCAGCTATCATTGCCACTCCCTTGCTCAGCAGCAGACAGACCGTGATGCATGGACTTCATGGTAGCTTTGAGTGAGAGAAGGCCCAAATCTCTCTCATCCAGAGGAAGTTCGCAATAGCCCATCTTTTTCATTGACGATCAGAGAAAGAGAAAGGGCCAAGTTGCTCCAGCAAAATTACTTTCAATGACCTGCCAGCTTCAGCTTAGCAATCCATTTAAAAAAAATTTCTGTTCTCTACAAGATTAGTAAACTCAAAAATGTCATAATTGATCAGGCTTTGTGATTCACTTGGGAATTATATTAGTAATCACACATACATGCTCAAAAAGAATTGGCTTTGGCCATGTTTATATGAGAATAAATTTAAAAGGATTCTTGAATAATAAATCAAAACTTATGCTAACATTAATAAAAAAATAGTTTAAGTCACTTGTACCTCTAAATCTATATCTGAAATAAATGACATCTGGTATATTGTTGTATGGTTAGCAAAGTTCTTCTTTGCTAATTCTCACAACAATCTTCTGAGTAACTGTAGGTGATAATGCAAAGCTAGCTGGGTTGGGTGTTTTGTTTGGGTTTTTTTGGCTATAACTAGTGGAGCTATGATGTTCTTCAAATCAAGGAGACAGATATTGACATCTTAGCGAAAATTCATTTTAAACACTGCTTTTTAAATCAAAATGTAGGTTCTTAAAGGTATTTTATCCTTGCTTTCATTGTATGATTTTGAGATTTCATAATTGAAAATATTTTCAGACGTATAGGAGTATATGAGTAATAGAAATGAAACAGGATAGAGATAAAATTTCTATGAGATTGCTCTATAATTTTTCACTTTACTGTTATTACCCTTCATGCTAAATCTGTAACTAAAGAACTTGAAACTTGAAGAAGTAAAAATTTTATTACTTACTCCTCTCCTTTATCCTTTTCTCTAAGGCACTAACTAATAATGCCTTTCAAGGAGTATATTTTGTTTGTAACTATAGCTTGCATCATAAATTGCTGACCTCAAATTTTCTTTCTTATCAGTGGTCAAATGTCAACTGGCACACATTTATTAGAAAAAAAAAAGCTATGCAATTTTACCGATAGTACTAAAGCAATAACCAACCTGTTATAGAAACTCTCTCCACCAATATAGATTGTAATCAGTTATGACTTTGAACTGATTCAAAATACACTAGCCACCAGACCTTGCTTTTAGGTTAGTTAAATAAAATTTGGCAAACAGTATTTGGGCGCCACAAGATGGAGTTTTAAATGGTTCCAAATAAGCAGTCTTAGTCTTTTAAATTTATTTTCTAACCATACATCAAAATGAACATTTCAGGATATGAGTACATTTGTCCTTCAGATTTAAAGTCTGGATAGTTCTGATTCAATCAACTATAATGGGGGGAGGGAGAGGAGGAAAATGTCTTCTGTAACTATCATGTTATTTTATTTTTAGTATCTTTCTCTACAGGCAGTCAAGAGAAAAATTGGATCATATAATCATATAGCATCATATAATTAGAGGTACAAAGGAGTCAATAGTACCTCATCATTTTACAGATGAGAAGCTGAGATCCAGTGAAGTGAAGTGAACATGCATCAGTTGCCTAACATAGTGCAGTCATATAGCTGTGTGACCTTGGGAAAGTCACTTAACACTGTTTTCCTTGGTTTCCTCATCTGTAAAATGAGCTGGAAAAGGAACTCACAAAACTGTCCAGTTTTGTTACCGATAAAACCCCAAATGGTGTCATGAAGTGTATGGCATGACTGAAAATGACTAAAAAACAGCACCAGACACTGCAAAGCTCTTGGAATACAAAGAAAAGTGAAAATCATCACCATGCATAAGTAGGTCACAATTTAATTAAAGAGACACTGTGTAAACAACTGTGTACAAAAAAAGATACTGATAAATTGATAAAGACAAACTGAAGAAAAACTCAGAAGCAAGACACCCTTATTAAGTGAGATAAAGAAAAGCTTCCTGAAAGAGATTCAAATTTACTTGAGACTTGAAGGAAGTCTGAAATGCCAGGAAATGGACGTGATGAGGAAGTGAATTACAGCCATGGAATTCCAGCCTGTGTGAAAAGACACAGAGTTACGAGATTGAGTGTTATGTGTAAGGATAGCAAGGAATCCCACTGGCACTGAATCACAGACTATATGGAGGGGACCAGATTGGGAACATCCTAAAACCAAAATGAGGATTCCATAGCTCATCTGGGAGGTATTGGGGAACACTAGAGTTTATTGGATGGGGAGACAGAGTGGCAACATGATCAGATTTACACTTTAGAAAAATTATTTTGATAGATGGGAAGAAAATTGTCTGGGTTGGAGAGAGACATAATTTATCCAAGGTCCAATTTTTAAAAATCTCTTATTGTGACCTTCTCTATTATAAAAAGATTCTGAAGGGGGCTGAGAGGGAAACACACGATGGCAGAGTTAAAGTAGGAACTTACTTGAACTCATGTCCAAT
Source organism: Pseudocheirus occidentalis (assembly GCA_028646575.1). Classification (NCBI taxonomy): domain Eukaryota; kingdom Metazoa; phylum Chordata; class Mammalia; order Diprotodontia; family Pseudocheiridae; genus Pseudocheirus; species Pseudocheirus occidentalis. The sequence continues at coordinate 34,272 of JAQQSW010000294.1, forward strand.
TACCTCAAATACCTCTAAAAATGACTCTAAACAAGTTTTAGAGCTACAGAACCCCAAAAATGACAGAATGAAATACATCCCCAGCTGATACCCCAGCAAACTGAGGGTCTATAACACTGGGCTGGGAGTGGAGCAGAGATCTCATGGGCCACACCAGCACAGACCAGCAGTACAGACTGGCCAGAGGAGACCTCCATGGTTCAAATCACTGGCAGCTGCAGTGGGTTCCATACTTGCCAAACCATAAATAACAAAAAGAATAAAAGGTCACTAGGGAAACTCTGTTGGGACAGGGTAAGAAAAGAGCGCAGTCGGGACCTTGCCCCCAGGGTTGCAGAGGTAGCAGCCCTGCAGTTGCTGCTGTGGCAGCTGCTTCCAGAGCTCCAGGCCCACAGATGATGGAAGGACCAAGTGACTGACGAGAGAACAATTGCAGGAATCTCTCTTGGTACTGAGGCAGGATTCTCTTGCTTTGCCCTGGTGGGTCACAATCTTGGGTGGAGGTTCTGTGATGAGGAGTGCTGCCCTGGCAGAACGTGTTGAAGCTGTGGAGAGGCAGTCCTCACATTTCTGAGGCAGGTACCTAGAAGAAGCTCTGAGAACAGCTGGTGCAAAACGCCAACTATTAGGGTTACAGCTCTCTCCACTCTGGAAGCAGAGTTCTACTGTGGCTAAAAGCTCAAAAACTAAGTATTTGTCTGGCAAGATGAGCAAACAGAGGAAGAGAAATCAGACTACAGAGTCCTTTTTGGTGACAAAGACAAACAAAACACAGAACCAGAAGAAGACAGCAAAGTCAAAATTCCTGCATCATAAGCCTCCAAGAAAAATATGAATTGGTCACAGGCCATGGAGAAATCCAAGAAGGATTTTGAAAATCAAGTAAGAGAAGCAGAGGAAAAATTGGCAAGAAAAATGGAAGTGTTGCAAGAAAATCATGAAACCAAATCAACAATTTGCTAAAGAAGACCCCACAAAAGTACTGAAGAAAATAAGACTTTAAAAACAGAATAACTCAAATGGCAAAAGAGGTTCAAAAAGCCCAAGAGGAGAAGAATGGCTTGAAAAGCAGATTTGGCCAGATGAAAGAATAAGCTCAAAAACTCACCAAAGAAAATAATTCCTTCAAAATTAGAATGGAGCAAATGGAAGCTAATGACTTTATGAGAAATCAAGATATTATAAAATAGATCCAAAAGAATAAAAAAAATAAAAGGCAATGTGAAATATTTCATTGTAAAAATGACTGATCTGGAAAACAGATCCAGGAGAGATAATTTAAAAATGATTGGACTATCTGAAATACGTGATAAAAAAAAGAGTCTAGAAATCATCCTTCAAGAAATTCTCACTTAAGCCCAATTGCCCTGCCTTCCCCTCTGAAAAAAGCCAAAAATATAAGAAAGAAAGAAAGAAAGAAAGAAAGAAAGAAAGAAAGAAAGAAAGAAAGAAAGAAAGAAAGAAAGAGAGAAACAAAGAAACAAAGAAACAAAGAAACAAAGAAACAAAGAAACAAAGAAACAAAGAAAAAGAAACGATCAAGGAAAACTGCCCTGATATTCTAGAACCAGAAGGTAAAATAGAAATTGAAAGCATTCACTGATCATCTCTTGAAAAAGATCCCAAAAAGAAAACTGCTAGGAATATTATAGCCAAATTCCAGAATTCCCAGGTCAAGGGGAAAATAATATAAGCAGTCAGGAAGAAATAATTTGAGTGTTGTAGAAACACAATCAAGATAACACAAGATCTAGCAGCTTCTACACTAAGGGATTGAGGGGCTTGGAATATGATATTCTGGAGGTAAAAGGAGTTAGGATTAAAAGAATCGCCTACTCTTCAAAATTGAGTATAATAGTTCAGGGTAAAATATGGACATTCAGTGAAATAGAAGACATTCATGCATTCTTGATGAAAGACCAGAGCCGAACAAAAAAAAATGACTTTCAAATACAAGAATCAAGAGAAACATAAAAAGGTAAACTGGAAAGATAAATCATAAGAAACTTAGTAAAGCTGAACTGCTACATTCCTACATCGAAAGACTATATTTGTAACTGATGAAAATTGTCTCAGTATAAGGATAGTTGAAGGGAATATATATGTATATATGTAGATAGATAAATAGATAGATAGATAGATAGATAGATAGATAGATAGATACTTGTGTATGTATTTGTATATGTGTATTTGTGTGTACATGCATAGAGAGCACAGAGTGAGTTGAATGTGAAGGGATTATATCTAAAAAATAAAATTAAGAGGTGAGAGAGAAGTATATTGGGAGAAGGAGAAAGGGAGAGATAAAATAAGGTAAATTATCCCACATAAAAGAGACAAGAGAAAGCTATTACAATGGAGAGGAAGAGCAGGGAGGTGAAAGGAAATGAGTCAACCTTAGTCTCATCGGATTTAGCTTAAGGAGGGAAGAGCATATACACTCAATTGGGTATCTGACTTTACAGGAAAGTAGGGGGGAAGGGATAAGATAAAAAGGGAGGGTAGATTAGGGGGCAGAGTAGTTAGAAGTACACACTTTGAAAAGGGATAAGGTCAAAGGAGAAAATAGAACATTTAAGGAATGGGACAGGATGGAGGGAAATATAGTTAGTCTTTTACAACATGGCTACTATGGAAATGTTTTGCATAACTACACATATATAATCTATATTGAATTGCTTGTCTTCCCTAGTGGGAGTGGGTGTGGAAGGAAGGAAAAGAAAATCTGGAACTCAGAGTTTTAAAAATAAATGTTAAAAGCTCTTTTTACATACGACCAGGAAATAAAATATACAGGCAGTGGGGTATAGAAATCCATCTTGCCCTACAAGAAAGTAAGGGGGAGTTTGGGACGGACATAAGAGAGTCAGATTGGGAGAAAGGGTTTTTAGCATGCTTGCCATCATGGAAGGGGTAGGAGAGACACGGGGAGAAAATTTTGAACACAAAATCTTGTGGAAATGAATGTTGAATACCAAAAATAAATAAATTCTGAAAAAAAAGAAAAAAGTTTTTGAGGGGCAAAAGGTAAAAGTACAGACATGTGGAAAGTAAGCTGAATTATTAGGACTAAAGAAGCTTTGTGCACATTTGATATTCATTCCTATAAGCAAAAGATAATTTATTTGCAATAGTATTTACATAAATATTGGGCAAAGGTATCTATTAGCAAATGGTCATAAAGCAGAATTAAATTATATAGAAGCCTTTGTAGAAGAGACACTTGTATCATTGTTACCTACCAAAGGGAAGGATCTGACCTTATTATGATGCTCAGTTCATTTATAATTCTTCTTTGTCCACACTCAAGCTCACAGCAACAATGTCAAATCTCAGAATGACAGTTATAAACCCAGATAAAGAGAACGCTGTATGAATTGAACCTGTGACCTTGGCATCATTAGAACTTTCCTTTTAACTAACTGAGTGAGGTAATATTCATACTGTTAATGGATAGAACACATGGCATCATTACTGATCATCTGTGCATATGTGTATTTCACCATGATGAAAGTAAAGACCAGCCTATTAATTTTATTCAGAAGAAGAAATAAAACACTTTTTTTTTACTTTTACCTATACTTAGGCTATGAGGAAAACTCAGCCCACAATCCTTTACTACCTATTAAACTGATCTTTATTTCAGTAATTTTTAAATCACAAAAGTGTAGCCTTTAATGGCCCCTATAGAGAGATACAGACTTTGGAGCAGTATGCTTCATCAGCTCTTTCAACATTCTTCTTTTAGATGTAATGACATTGCATAATTTGTGGTGACTTTGTTCTGACATCCAACCATCATGAAGGATTGATGGTCCAAAGTCACCAAAATGTCATCAGTGATAAATTCAGGTTATGCTTTAATCTTACTTTGCTGAACGTAACCTGAAAGGAGAGTATCATAGGTAGTGACTGAGAGAAGTGACTTTAGATAAATCATCAGAGAAAAATGAAAGCCATTACTGACAATGAATATAGTATCGATTATATAGAGATATAACTTCCTTCTTAAGTTTTGGGGCAAATCTCATAAAATTTTAACTAGAAACTCAAAAGCTATCTTATACCATCCTGTAGTTCAAAGGTTCTTGCAAAAGCCATTAACTTTTTAACTAATTTACATGCAATCTATCACAGCCTCCCTGAATTCCTTAGTAAAGGAACATTGAAAGAAGACTTAAAATGCTACAGGAAAAAAAATGGTGTTTTAAAAACTAGCCATTTTAACTGAAATATCAAGGCATTGCAATAATGATCTGAAACCCACTTCTATGCTGTCGATATTTCCTTTCACAATAAATCTGTCCTGTCACACTCCATTAAAAAAAAGTGCCTTGATGAAAGTAAGCCCTTATTTTGTGTCATGATGTCCTTATTCATTGCTACTCCTCAATAGGTGACCCAAATGGGAAAGAAGGAACTCTTATGATTTTTTTTAAGAACTCTTTTCTTGGAGAAGAGGAAGGAAAGGGTTTTCAATGTATATTCATACCTATAAAATGTGTCAGTAATAAGACAAATTTGCTGTATACAGTGAAAAAAGCCATTGGCTAAGATCCTTCTTTGAACAATCAGCACCAAGGAGAAATCCGTCTGGAATTTTGAATGCTAGATGGATGCATCAAATGTTTCCAGGCCTTTCAGTCTGAAAAAGTTTTAGTGTGAACCCATCAAAATGACAACAGCAACAATAAAAGCCACAAAAACAAAAATTGCAGCTGTCATCACAGAACCAGGTTAGTCTTTAATTGAGAAACTAATCAGCAGAATAATAATAACTAACATTTATATAATGCTTACTATGTGCCAAGACTGTGCTAAGTACTTTACCATTTCATTTGATTTACACAACAATCCAGAGATGTAGGTATTATTATTATTGTTCCCATTTAACAGTTAAGGAAACTAAGGTAAATAGATGTTAAATGACTTGCCCAGGGTTATTTAGCTAGTAAATATCTGAGGCCACATTTTAATTCAAGTCTTCTTGATTCCAGGCCTAGTGTTTTAATAAATGCCCCAATTAGGCTTCTTTCAGTTGGTCACTATACTGTATTTGGACATTGAAATTCATGCTTATAGCATGTCTATCACAATACACTCTATTGTTAATCTACAAACTGCATGTAGAAAGAGCATGAGAAGTGATAAAGAACATTTGGAATTACATCACCCAGAAATATGGTCACCAAATCAAACAGTTTCCAAGTAAAGGAACAACTTTAATAAGCAATCAAGAATCAAAATTGACACAACAAGAAACTCACATTAACATCAGTTAGGACTATTCATCATCTTAGAGAAATATAAGGAAAAACACTCTTTGTGCAACTTAAGTATCACTTAGCAATTGTATAACAGTACATTCACTTTTCTCAGTCTCTAAAAAATAAAGTATTCATTATAAATTATCTCTGAGGCTATTTTACCTCACCTGTTTTATAAATCAGTGATTCCCTTTCCGTTGTAAAAACTTCTTCTGGCCTGATATGACATTTTTTCAATGATTCACTGAGAATCACCATCAATCAAAAAATAAAACAGGCAAATATGTTCATTAAGATTTTTGCATTGTCATTAAGCATGATCTCAGAAAGGACAAAGAGAGGGGGGAAATCCTTCTCGGTCATTTAGCTCTCTGAATGACATTTGCTGATTACTTAATGCTAATAAGATACACTGTGCTTGAGAATACTAGTGGTTTTGGTTTTTTGTTTTTTCAATAAAATGTATAAACTTTAAAAAAATTGTCTAACAACTTATACCAGCAAAACATAGATGAAAATACTGATGCCTCAAATTTCAAACTGTCTTTTGTCGATGGATTGATTAGTCTAACAGTAATAAGATTTAGAATTGGAAGACATCTGAAGAATATGTCTAGTTCAACCCAGTTAATCAATAAAAGACATATGGCTATGCATATCTATATGTAGCAATATAGACATATAACTATAGAAACAGATGTAGGCTAGATATAGATACAGATAGATGACAAGGTATAGACACATAGTTACAGAAATATAGAGACATGGATAGAGATGGAGACATAGATGTAGAAACACAATGTGAGTAATTTTCCCCCTCTCCCTTATCTTTCAGATGTCATCAATTTCCAGTCTTTACTGCCAAATCATATGTGACAACAGTTCTAGGCTTTTTAACCACATAGATACTCCCCATATCAGGGCCTATAATATCTATTGCCCAGTCTGTTGAATGACATCCCAATTTCCTAACTTATCTTCCTCCATTCAAACTATTCCATCTCAATTCCTTCTTTTATTCAACTGCTAAATTAGCTTCCTAAAGTACAACTCTAATCATAGCCTTCTCTTCCTTAAGATATTTCAATAAATTTTGCCTATATAATAAAATATAGGATACACTTTAAGGTATTCAGTTTCCTCACAATCTGAATTCATTATATCTTTCCAGATTTATTTGCCATTACTTTACTTTCCCAACATCAACTCCCAATATGCTTTACATTTGAGTAAAATTGGCCTATTTGTAATTCCCTGTATTCACTATTCTAAGACTTAACCCACATCCCTTTGTAGCAATTGTCTGCCCTGTGTAGACCACTCTCCTTTTTTCTCTTTCTTTTGCTTTTGTAGTACCCCTCAAGGTTTACTTCAATGGCTTCCTTATACAAAAAGTGTTTCTTGAACCCTCTGATTATTAGTATGTAAATACATATGTGTATATATGTATACATACATATATACGTGTGTGTGTATACACATATACACACACACATATTTATATATAGCTATCTCCTATAGATACTGTAGATGGACAGGTGACTAAGTGCATCAAGCTATACAGCATTTGGAGAATTTTGGGTTGCAGTTGTTTCTAGTTACTAACTACAAAACTCATTGTTTTATCAAACATGTTACCTCACTGATGATATAGAGAAAAATTACAGAAGTTCTTAAAAGCTGAAGAACTAAAATATAAAGATCAATGAAGAGACATGTAGGTATTAGTAAGTGGCAGTATGTTCATTCTCAACATAATATGCAGGAAGCTGAGAAAAAAAATTCCAAAACTTAAAGAATCTATACAAACAGAAAAGAAGATGGGAATAATATAGGGAGTATATTGAGAAATCATGGGATATCAAATAAGAGTGCTTCTACAATAACCATATGTTTGAAAAGCTGAAAAAGGGCACTTTGAGCAAATTGTCTGATGTCTTCTATGAAGGATTAATGCCATGACAAAGGAAACAGTTAAAAGTGAATGGGATTTGGATACTCATAGGAAAGTGGATAAAAAAAGGCACATATGAAATCAATCTATGCCCTCAGAGAGTTTACATTCTGCTGGGGGAAAAATAGCTGTTCAGATAAGTAAATGTAACATGTGCGCACACACACAGAGTAAATAAAAAGTAATATTGTAGGGGCAACACCAACAATTGGAGAGGACAGAAAAGGCTGTGTATAGGAGATAGCCATTGAGACAGATCTTCAATGGAACTAGAAGTTTTCAAAGAAAGAGGTAATAGAGGTAAGCTTTATAGTAAGTTTTATAAATAGTTCTGGTAGCAACTGTTTGAATGATAAATATAGGAATTAACAAGTAACCCAGTTTGACTCAAATATAGAAAATGGGAGTAGGAGAATGGATAATAATTGTGAGACAGATTATGGAGGGTTTTAAATGCCAATAAGTGGAATAATGTATTTTACCCTGTAAACTATATGTAGCCACTCAAGTAAACTATATTCAAGTCACTCAAGAAATATTAGAGGCAATATGAGATAAGGAAAAGATATGGGAGAAACTTGAGACAGTGAAATTAATTAGAAGCTTTTTATAATAGTCTAGGAAACAGAACCAATGACCTCAAGGCCACATGTAGCCTTCTAAATACTTGGATGGGGCCTTTTGACTGAGTCCAAATTTTACAGAACAAATCCTTTTATTAAGGGGATTTGTTCTGTGAAGTTTGGACTCAGTTAAAAGACTACTTGAGGACCTAGAGAGCCACATCTACCCTTAAGGCCACAGGTTTCCTATCCCTGGTAGGTGATAGAAGATGAAGCTCATTTGACAATGTGATCAAAAAGAAGGGAACATTATAAGAGATTTATATCTCTTTATATATTAATTTGGACATAAAACTGAAAAAAAAAACCCAGTTATTAATATTACATGGTGAGGCAGGATGAAGAACATACACATTAATGAGAACAGAGTAAATTATCTCATTCTAGCATATTCCTAGTGATACTATATATTTATAAACATCATTAAACATCAAAATTTCTGAAAGAATAAAAATTTATAGATAACAAAGGACAATAAAAAGTAGATTGTGAGAATAAACAATTTATGGTATAAAGATTATGAAATAGCAGGAGTAGTACATTTAGAGGCAAAGCAACATGGTTTTAATTATGGTTCTAATCTTTAGTCTCAGCTTAACCTAAAGAAGTCACTTCACATCTCTGTGCCTCAGTTTCACTATATGCCAATGAAATATTTAGTCTCAAAAGTCCCTCCCAGATCTCAATCCATCCATTTATGAATGAATGCAAAAAGAAGTGAGTAAATGAAGTGGCAAGTTTGAGATATAACAAATCAGAAACGAAAATTTATACCATTTGTATTTATATTCCTCCCCCAAATATATTTTACTTCAAAGACAGAATTCTAGAAGATTGGGAGAATGCTCTATGAATTATATACTGAAAGATATAAAAATAGTCAGCAGGAGAAGCTTGCATAATTAATTAGAGAGGTTAAGATCTGTATCATTGGAAGGAGGACCGACACAAATTAATTCTAGAATAAAAATGGGACTTTGAGGAATGACCTACCTGGATTCTAATGGTGGCTTTGTCAGAACATGCATGAACATGTAGTACTTATTATGTGCCAGGTACTGGCCAGATTTTAATCTCATTTGATCCTCACAACAACTCTGGGAGGTATGTGTTATTACTGTTCCCACTTAACAAATGGGGAAACTGAGGCAAACAGAAATTAAGCCACTAGCCCAGAATCACACAGCTAATAAAAGTGGAAGACTGGATTTGAACACAGACATTACTCACTCCAAATATAGGACTCAATTCTCTGGCTCACATGACTTCTTTTCCTTCTCTAAAATGGGGAAGGTTAAATAAAAATGTTAATTTCCCAGCAAAATATCTAAATCTATTAAACTAACTATTAAGAAAATAAGCTTCCACCTACCCCAATACATGTAAAAAATAACTCTAAACCAACTTTAGAGCTTCAGAAACCACAAAGTTACAGAGAAAAACAAATCTCCTTCTAAAGGAAGCCGAACCAGCCAGGAGCAAGAGTCCATCGTTGCATGCTGGGATCCAAACACAATCCCAACTGATCCATGGTTTTAGCCCTAGGGCAGCTCCAGTCAGCAGTTGGCTAGAGAAGAATTCATGAGAGTAAATCACCAGCAGTTGAAGAGGTTTCTAGACTTCTCAATCCACAAATGACAAAGACAAAGTAAAAGGTTGGTGTGGAATTTTGTTGGAACAGGGGAAGCACAGTCTGGCTACTACCCACCAGAGCAAGAAGAAGAGAAGCTGTAGTGACTGCAGCCTCTGCTTCCAGAACTCCTGGCCCACAGATTGTAGAGGGAACAAGCAACCATCCAGAAGGTAATCGTTCTTGCTTTGACTTTTGTGGATCCAGATAGCAGTCTTGGGTGGTGGTCCTGGGGTGTGTGACCTATGAGCCAGAGCATGTTGGGGCTGTAGAGACAGTACCCATCTAATAGTTCTGGCAGCTGCAAAACCCCCAGCAATTTGTGACATAGCTCTCTCCACTCTGGAAGCAAAGTTCTACTGTAGAAAAGAGTTCAAAAGTCAAGTAATTGTATGCCAATATGAGTGAGCAATGGAAGCACAAACAGACAGTAAAACCCTTTTCTTTTTGCAGGACAAAAAAGGATCAAGGCATGGAGCGGGAGGAAGAAAGCAAAGTTAGAACTCTTGCATCAAAAGGCTTGAAGAAAAATATGAATTGCTTATAGGCCATGGAGGAGCTCAAGAAGGATGTTGAAAATCAAGTAAAATAAGTGAAGGAAAAATTGGGAAGAAAAATGAGAATGATGCAAGACAATCATGAAAAGTGAGTCAACAGCCTGCTACAGGAGACCCAAAAATACACTGAAGAAAATATCTCCTTAAAAAATAGACTAACTCAAATGGCAGAAGAGACCCAAAAAGCCAATGAGGAGAAGAATGCTTTAAAATGCTTTCCAATGTCAAATGCATTCCATTTGACAAATGGAAAAGAAATTTCAAAAACTCACTGACAAGAATAACTCCTTCAAAAGTAGATTGGAGCAATTGGAAGCTAATGACTTTATAAGAAATCAAGATACTATAAAACAGATGCAAACAAATTTTTAAAAAAGGCAATGTGAAATATCTCATTGGAAAAAGCACTGACCTGGAAAATAGAGCCAAGAGGGGCAACTAGGTGGTTCAGTGAATAGAGAACTGGCCCTTGAGTCAGGAGTACCTGAGTTCAAATCCGGCCTCAGACACTTAACACAAAAAACTAGCCGTGTGACCTTGGGCAAGTCACTTAACCCCAACTGCCCTCCAAAAAAAAAAAAGAAAATAGAGCCAAGAGAGATAATTTAAAAATTATTGGTCTACCTGAAAGCCATAAAAAAAAATCTAGAAACCATCTTTCAAGAAATTATCAGGCAAAATTACCCTGATACTCTAGAACCAGAGGGCAAAACTGAAATGGAAAGAATTTACCTATTGTCTCTTGAAGAATATCCCAAAAAGAAAATTCCTAGGAACGTCATAGCAAATTCCAGAATTCCCAGGTCAAAGAGAAAATTCTGCAAGCAGTCAGAAAGAAACAATTAGAGTACTGTGGAAACAAAAATAGGATAATACAAGACCTAGAAGTTTCTACTTTGAGGGATCAAAGAGCTTTGAATATGATATTCCGGAGGTCAAAGGAGCTAGGACTAAAATCAAGAATCACATACCCAGCAAAACTGAGTATAAAGCTCCTGGGAAAATGTGGCCATTCAGTGAAATAGAGGACTTTCAAGCATTCTTCATGAAAAAGCCTGAGCTGCATAGAAAGCTTAACTTTCAAATGCAAGAAGCAAGAGAAGCATGAGAAGGTAAACAGGAAAAAGAAATCATAAGGAACTTATTGAATTTGAACTACTTACATTTCTACATGGAAAAATGATAACTGCAACTCATAAGACTTTTCTCAGTATAAGGATAACTGAAGGGAATATATAGGTATATACAAGCATACACATATATATCTATATATATGGATGTATATGTATACACACATATATATACACATATACACATATATACACATACATATATACATATACAGAGAAATACATACATGTGTATATGTACATATATGTATGTATAGGACGATGTATGTATATATTAATATATATGTTAGCGGACATTTGTATGTTCATGTATACATAGAGGCCACAGGATGAGTTGAACATGAAGGGATAATACCTAACAAATAAAATTAAGAGGTGAGAGGAATTTATTGGGAGAAGTAGAAAGGGAGCAATAGATTAAGGTAAATTATATAAAAGAGGCAAGAGAAAACTGTTACACTGGAGGGGAAGAGCAAGAAGGTGAAAGAGAATGGGTCAACGTTACTCTTATCGAATTTGGCTTAAGGAGGGAATAACATACACACTCAATTGGGTATCTTACCCTATAGGAAAATAGGGGGGTAGGGTGTAAGAGGGGGGAGTATAGAAGGAAGGGCAGATTGGGGGAGAGGGTAGTTAGAAGCAAACATATTTGAAAAGGGATAGGGTCAAATGAGAAAATAGAATAAGTGAGGGGCAGGATAGGATGGATGGAAATATAGTTAGTCTTTCACAGTATAGCTATTATGCAAATGATATGGGTAACTAAACATTTTTAATCTATATCAAATTGCTTTTCTTCTTGGTGTGGCTGGGTGAGGAGTGAAGAAGAAAAAAAATGTAGAACTGAAAATTCAAAAAACAAATTGCTGTGGCTAGCAAGTCTGGGCGTAGCTACCAGCTGAGTGAAATAAAGGGAGGGAGAGAGAGAGAGAGAGAGAGAGAGAGAGAGAGAGAGAGAGAGAGAGAGAGAGAGAGACAGAGAGAGAGAGAGAGAGAGCTGAATAAGAAAGAGGGAGAGAGACAGGGGTTTATTCAATAGTCTGTTTATTGCAGACCTATTTCATACAGAGCCGAAGATACATGGAAGTTACAAGCCTTATATAACCTTAGCAGAACGCAAGGAACCACCCTTGGTCTTGATCTTTCTCTACCCCAACCCAAAGCCAATCACTCCTTAAGCTCTTTATCCCAGGACCACATCAAGAGGCACAAACAGGGTGTTACAATCAAGACTTGCAAATTAACTCAGTACTTTCTTAGATTGAGAGCATCCACCCAACAAGATTATACTTTCCTTGCATATCTGCCTAATGACCTTTGTAGAACTGGGGAGCTAATGTGGCCAAGGACCCTGAAAGTCTTGGCCTACAACACAAATGTTAAAAATTGGTTTTTTTACATGCAACTGGGAAATAAGAAATATAGGTACTGGGTTATAGAAACCCATCTTGCCCTACTAGAAAGTTAGTGGGTTGAAGGGAAAGGATACAGACTAGGGGAAGCAACATTCAGTAGGCTTTCTATTTTGGGGTGGAGGGTAGGGGAAAGATGGGGAGAGAAAAAAATTGTAACTAAAAATCTTGTGGAAAGGAATTTGGGAACTAAAAATAAAGAAATTAAAAGGAGCTACAGGGGGGAAAAATAAAATAAGCATTAAATGTGTGCATTTTATATGAACCCTCACAAATCCCAATTTTGAAACAGTGTCAGTTCTAAGAAAAAGAAAAATGAAATTAGGGTACAGGTGTCCATGGTTTAATTTCTCTCAAGGTGGTTTGACATGCATTACATACAAGTTATAGAGCAAAACTGCGCGCGCGCACACACACACACACACACACACACACACACACACACACACACAAACTATGAGGGACCAGTTCAGAACTGTCTCTCTTTGGAATTGGAGGTAAAAGTTATATGGAAGAGTAGGTTTTCCTAAGGAATGTGAATCAAGTCTGATTGGTCCACAAACGTGGAGGTAGGCTATATTAAAATGAGGTCTTGAGTACTTAAATTAGGTAACTTAATCCTGATCAAAGAGACATCAATTTCCATATCACCTGTCTTAAGTCTAGAGAAGAATCAACATTTCCCCATACCTGTCTAGGCAACTTAAAGATCAGGAATAGACCCATATGATTACATTTTTCTGAAGAAGTACTGAACCTTTAAAGAAAGAGGCATGGGGAAATTCCGATTTTCCAAGATAATAATTACCAAGAAAAAGCATTTTTCACAATATACCTATGTGTGTGTGTGTGTGTGTGTGTGTGTGTGTGTGTAGCACTTGGGAGCAATTCTCAGTTCTTATGACTCAGTATGGGGCCTTTTGGAAATACTCCTCCCCCTCCACCCAGAACTTTCCTTGAATTTTCCCACATGGTCAAGTTTCCACCATTGACCCATCCCAGTAATCCACTCAACTGGCCTTTCTTTATGGTCTATGCCCAGTCTCCCAATTCTCTGTTACCTCTAATCTGACCCTTCTGGGTCCTTATCTGTTATCTCTGTAATGCCAAGCAAAGGCAACTTCCAAGGTTCAGATTACCAGCATAGCAAACCCTATTTATTCAGCAAACATTCACAGAACAGAGAAAGTTAAAATACAGTATAACTCATACATTTCACAAATAAGTTCTCAATTCAATACAGGTCAATCAAAGTCTCTTCTCAAATGGAGATCAGACTACTCCACCTCCAGACAGTACAATTCTTTTAGTCAGTCAAAGTCTCTTCTCAAATGGAGATAGAGTTCTCAATTCAATCCAGGTCAGTCAAAGTCTCTTCTCAAATGAAAAGAGTTCTTCTCAAATGGAGATCAGTTTCTAATAATAAAAAAAGTACATACATTTGGTCCCACCCCTGCACTCAAAGTAATTACAATACTATCCATTACCACCAAACACTTCCTCAAAAGGGAGCAGGAGAGCACAAAAGGCTATCCACCCTTAAGCCATAACAAGATCAAGATAACATCTCAGCACTGAAATTCCAAGGAAACACCCTTCTTTCATCTTCACTGGAGGCAAGCCCTCAGCAATTTCAGTTCCTGGGGAGACAAGGATCTTAAACCTAGTATCCATTCTTTCACAATACACATACCATCTGTAGAAAGAGTGGGCACCTGTAAAAACATGTATAACAATGGAAAAGTATTGTCTTTTCTAATTCCAGGTTCTGTGTTCAGCTAGAGTACTCAACTGTTTTCCTTATAGGAAGATGAGTGGGTTTTACCAGTGGTTTTATAGCTTAAGGCCCATATGATTTTCTGGTGTAGACTTTTAGAAAGACATTTACCTTAATACACTGAGTCAATAGACTCTAGGAAAGGGGTAGAGAGAAGAGATAGAAAACAAAAACTTTCAGGAATTTTACTTTATGAGAAGGTATATTTGTTTCTACAACTCCAGCCCAGAATGGATATTTCCTCTTCCAGAAAAGGGAGTTTCCTCACTCTAGGTCAGCAGTTCTTCAACCTGTGGGTTATGTTAAATTTGTAACAATGAAAATACATCCTGCATATCAGATATTTGCATTTCAATTCATAACAGTAGCAAAATTACAGTTATGATGTAGCAACTTCATAATAAATTTCTGAAAAATGTATAATTAATAATATATAATACAAATAATTAATTAATTAACTTAAAAAAATTATTTTATGGTTGGGGGTCACCACAACATGAGGAACTGCATTAAATCATAGAGATATTAGGAAGGTTGACAATGATTGCTCTTGGTGATACACTTTGGGATACAAAGGCATAACCTCTCTTCTTGTGGTAATCTAGAAGAGAATCTTTCAGATGCTTCTGATTCAGGTTTACAGATTCTTTATTTCTTTTTGCTTAAATGCAAAGTATTTAAACTGCATTAGGCATTTAAAACAGATATGCCCCTAAATATATTTCCAAGGCTATTGTGATTCAAGGACCTCCACATTTCACTTCCCAGATTTCTTTGGTCTCCAATGCAAATAAGTGAGGGTGGGGGAAGGGAAGGCACAGGAATTAAGGCTGATCCCTGTGAAGAGTCATTTTGCTCCTCCTGCCTAGCTACATTCTTGCTTTTATTTTTATATGTAATAAGCAAGAAACCTTCTTTTCACAATTACATGTAGTTAGATAAAATCCTATCCTCTATCTCCATGCTCAAAGAGGGGAATTTAATTAATATTCCAGGTTCTGCATTATTCAACCAGGTAATAACAGTTGTCTTGTGAGTTAGACTCTAAAAGAATTACATTTTTTTCATTAATGCAAAGTTCTCAGAGACTGTTATTTTACTTGATGGCTTATAACATTAAAGACATTGGAAGACCTTCAGTGCTTTTTTAAATTGCTTTTTGACAAAATGGTAATGTATTTGAATGGATTAAAATAAAAGGATAGGAACATTGCTGTGTGTTGGGTAACTTTTGTTAATTTTTCTTTTTCCAGTGCTTTATAATGAAAGGAATTGATTTGTGGAATATATTTTAAAAGCAATTTCA
Organism: Pseudocheirus occidentalis; assembly: GCA_028646575.1. Classification (NCBI taxonomy): domain Eukaryota; kingdom Metazoa; phylum Chordata; class Mammalia; order Diprotodontia; family Pseudocheiridae; genus Pseudocheirus; species Pseudocheirus occidentalis. The sequence goes on from JAQQSW010000294.1 coordinate 49,931, forward strand.
CCCTTGCTTCTATAAAAACTGCATTTTGGCCTGGGAAGCTATTGACATTTCATCAGAGAAAATAGATTCAGAGTTCCTGCCCAGTGAAATCTTGCCTCGAAATAGTTCTATATCTTTCAGCAAAGACAATGTAATTGACCTTGGGTCAGTGGATAAAAAGCTGCCATTATGAATTGACAGAAACACTGGTTGTCTTCCAGGGTTTTAGTATTTGGCATCACTGAGTTCTTTCACATAGAGAGGGAACTGGCAAACAATAACAACCACTGCTTAAATATGACTTTTTTATTGTTGTCGTTGGAAATTGCATTGTTTGCATACATTATAGCAGATTTGGAAATCTTAACTCTATTGAGTTAAATAAACAGAATTTAAACATTATGGCTTGTTATTCCCTCAGTTCATAATGGTAGCTTTTTTTTTTACTATCCCAAAGTAAGTTTCACATTCACAATGTTGGTTACATTTGTATCATCATTTAAGATTAGGAGGACTATTTTGACCATATTGGAACTATTTAAATTGCAACATTTAAAAATAAAGAAAAGAATAAATAGTCTTTCTAAATAAATTTTAAATAAATCTTTAAGTGGTAATAAAGTTTGACACCAAGTAATCCTTTAGTCCCAGAACACTGTCAAAAATTATTATAACTGTAATCAGTCATTATTATCATGTATTAAACAGCATGATCCTCTATTCAAATTATGCCATCCCCATCCTGCTTCCCATGTCTTTAGAAAATGCCATTGTAGAAGCTAAATGCAAATACATATAGAGACAAAGTGACAACAATGTCAGGAAACAGGTGCACTAATATTTCTGAATTTCATTCATTCTGCCTATTCACAAAATTTAAAATAACAATTTAGCTGAGCATTAATTTCATTAATTTGCACTGACTGTGTACACAAATCACTATTGTGTGTCAGTCATAAAGGGATGGAAACAATTTTAAACATTTGAAATAGGAGCAGCCCTCAGGTGCCATAACACATGAATGCAGGAAAGTAAATAACCATACAGTAATATTAGGGAGAGAAGATATTAACTACGAGAGGGTCAAGAATAGATTTTATTTATGAAGTCACCCCTGAACAGAGCCTTGAAGGAAGGCAAAAATTCTGAGTTATGAGAGAAAGGGAAGAATTCTCGATGAGGGACACATTGTGTAGGAAGTCATGGAGATCAGAGATAAAATATGGAGTTCAGGGAACAGCTAGAAATTTAGATATTCCAGAATATATTTTGCAGAAAAGGTTGGGGAAAGGAATAATGTAAAATAAATACACACATGTAGGTTGTTGCCAAATTGTGGATGGCTTTAAGTATCAAGTATTGATCACTGGATTGGGTCGGGGGAGGTTATGTCAAATAGTGAGTGAATGATCCAGTCAGGTCATTTGCCTCAGAAGATAATTTTGACAAGCCTGCAGAAGATGGAATCTACTGAAAGCAGGGAAGCTGAATGAAAGGCTGTTACAACAATCCAGGTAAGAGATGGGAGAAAGGAATGTCATTGTTCTGCTTCCACAGCACTGAAGAGGTGTGGGGAGTTGGGAGTGTCTGAGGGATACCATATAATCCCTCCTGGGTTCTTTGTCTGGGAAACAATTTCAAATATGACCTAAGCTGTCTTTTGGCAAAGTTACAAAGTTTATTGATATGATGGCTCAGTAGCAGGAAGGAGAAATAGGGGTCCTGCAAAATGCAGGGGCTAAGGTTGAGTTATAAAGTTTTACACTCTGCAGCCGGCAGGAAAAGTTTAAGAGATAGCCTGCAAAGAGCTGAGGGTTGAGGGGCAGTTCTTATAACCCTAAAAGTGTAAGTCAAAGGCTAATTATGCTAACTAGGTTGAGTTAAGGAGGAGTTAGGGAGTGGTTTAGGAGTGGTCAGTGCTTAAAGGGACATTCAGTTTTTGTATCAACTGCACATGCGAATTACCCATAATTCACTGGTAAATTCCTTACAAGGGTAAGAGGGGGATGTGATTTGGAGCTTGATACATCACTATGTTACTGTTGGTCAAGGATGTATGAGGCATATCCATTATGGCTTTTGGGAGGATAGGTTTGATTCTTTCCAAGTCTGTGAACTAGACTGATTAGGGATGCAGGAGGTACCATATTGAGACAGAGTTATCTCCTGATAATGTTGCTCAAGGTTTTTGGGTGCAGCTGTCCACTTAGAACAAAGGGGCTATGCATTTATCTAAGGGTTTGTTTATATAATACTATTGAAGCTTTCACAGGTACTTGTCTCTAGGCAAACTTTCTACTTTTAAGCTGGGGGAAGAGTGAGGCCATATTTATGCCTTTATGGCAGGGGGAAAGTGTGACTTTTACAACTTAATTACACAGGCTAACAAACTGATGTTACATACACAGATACCCAAACACAAGGGAGGTTTTACAAATTGAGGTTACAGACAAAAGCATCCCAAACCGCATCAGCACCATGAGGGGGAACCATGGGGACCTTGTGCTTTCCCTTACTAAATTTATGGTTAGGGCACATCCTGTGTGAAACAGGAACTAGAGGCTGGGATGTGACAATCCCTCAAAACCTGGGAGTTCAAACAAGTGGCAAAGTTCTTTTTCATCAGTGCATGACTAATAACTTTCATGCATATTAACTTACACACCCATGCATAGATTATCCCTCCATTTTTTGAGCGTGGGATGCATGTTCAGGAGTGGTAATATGTTAGGGAGTAATATGTAGTGGGTAGATTAGAAAGATTGTAACCCAGAAGAGCTGGGACCAATCCCACCTATGAAGGGAGGAACCAAGCAGTACTTACCCATAAAAAGCTCATTCTGTCTTCGATATGTATGCTTGCATCTATGGGATACTATGCATCTCCTCTGGAGCATAAATAAATGTATCTTTCACTCACTTAAATTTAAGTTTTTCTTCTTAAGGGAACGAGTGAAGCCCATTTATTATTTTTTCCTTCATTTTATAGTATTTATTTTTTAAATATAATTTTTAAATTTGTTTTCTTGTTTACACCATTGATTTCAATGAGTTTTTTGAGTTACAAATTTTCTCCCTGTCTTTCCCCTTCCCCCAATCCTAAAACAGCAATCCCACAATATAGCCCCTCCCCCGATCTGCTCTCTTTTGTGCCCTCCTCCAACACCTCTCTAACTTTCTGGTAGGGCAAGGAGGGTCTCCCTACCCCAGTCCCTGTATATCTTAATTCCTAGTTGCATGTATTGCAGAGCTTTAAATTCTAGATTCCTTTGTGTCCTCTCTTGTCACCCACTGCCACTGGAAGGACAAGCAATTCAATACAGGCTGTGCATGTCTAATTACACAGGACATCTTCACAGTGGACATATTATGACAGTCTTATCATATGTCCCTCCTTCCTATACTGCCCACCCCCCTTGTTCTGTTCTCTACCCTGTCCGTGTCCTTTTACTGAAGTGTGTGCTTCCAGCAACCCTCCCCTAGACGTTGCCCTTCCCTCCGTCATGCCACCTCTCATCCCATAACCCCTACTCTTCTGTGTGGTATGATACCCAGTTTAGAGTGTATATATTTCCTTCCCTAAGCCAAATTCAATGAGAGTAAATGAAAGTAAAGTTATAACAGTTATTCCTTGCCTTTTCTATATGGGATGATTAACCCCATTTTGTCTCTTATTATCTCCTCTCATTCTAGTCCTCTCCCACCTCAGAATTTCATCTTTTAAAGTATCATCCCTTCATATTCAATTGATCCTATACCCTCTATGCACACATATACACACATGCTCAGATACGTATTTACACACATATATAGCCTCCTATATAAATATATGTGTAAGTATACATATATGCATTAGTATTCCCTTCATCTATCCTCATACTAAGAAAAGTTTCATAAGTTATTATTATCATTTTTTTCCATATTGGCATGTAAATAGTTCAACTTTGATAAGTTCCTTCTCATTTCTCTCCCATGTTTACCTTCTCATGCTTCTTGTGTTTGATTGTCAAATTTTCTGTTCAATTCTGGTTTTATTAGCAAGAATGCTTGAAAGTCCTCCACCTCATTGAATGACCATATTTTCCCCTGAAACATTATACTCAATTTTTCTGGGTAGGTGATTCTTGGTTTTAATCCCAGCTCCCTTGATCTCTGGAATATCATATTCCAGGCCCCTCGATCCCACAGTGTAGAAGCTGCCAGATCCTGGGTTATCATAATTTTGTTTCCACAGTATTCAAATTGTTTTATCTTGGTAGACTGTAATATTTTCTCCTTTAACTGGGTATTCTGAAACCTGGCAATAACATTTCTAGGAGTTTTCTTCTGGGGATCTTTTTCAAGAGGTGATTGGTGAATTCGTTCAAGTTCTATTTTGCCCTTTGAATCAAAAACATCAGAGCAATTTTCCTTGAGAAATTCTTGAAGTATGCTTTCCAAGTTCTTTTTTTTTAATGATGGCTTTCAGGTAGACCAATAATTTTCAAATTGTCTCTC
>JAQQSW010000295.1:0-54346 GCA_028646575.1 Pseudocheirus occidentalis
AGAAAGAAAGAAAGAAAGAAAGAAAGAAAGAAAGAAAGAAAGAAAGAAAGAAAGAAAGAAAGAAAGAAAGAAAGAAAGAAAGAAAGAAAGAAAGAAAGAAAGAAAGAAAGAAAGAAAAGGTGGCTTCTGCAGGTCTGGACTATCCTCCCCCCAGCAGGGCATTCTGATTTTCTAGATGCCATATAAGAACCATGATGCTGTTCTTGTATATTTAGGGAAAATGAGAAGGAAATTATGAAAGGAAGTATCTAAAATCTAAAGGAAGTATCTAAAAATTAAAGCCTGCCAACTAGAGTTTACCACCTCCTGAAAGATTCTAAAGCCCTAAAAGTCACCTAATGGTTGTATAACATGAGTTTGTCAATTTCACAGAATGGTAAAATGAATAGAGTCCTAGTATAGAATGAAAATGGACAGTGTCCAACCCTATTGTCCTGAAAATGCTAGGAGACTTTCCTTTCCCTACTTTCCAGCTGCCATGGTAACTACTTGTCTTCTCTAGGTTTCCTGAATTCATCAGTGACCTCAGTGGCCTTATTAAATAGTCCTCCTCATGTCTGCTTCTTAGAATCCTTAGCTTCCTTCAAGGTGCAGTGCATGAGTTACCTCCCAGGAGCAGCCTTTCCTGATTCCCCATCCCAGTATTAGTCTTCTCTCCTTTCTCAGTCACCAGTAAACATAGTTATCAATCAATCAACAAGCATTTATTAAGCACTTACTTTGAACTAGGCACTGATAAATACTAGAGTTATAAAGCAAAAGCCAAAAAGAAAAAAAAATCCTACCCTGAAGAGTTCATATTCCACTGGGAGAGACATGTATTAAGCATGTTGCATATTAAACCACCACGGAAGAATATAAACTCCTTGAGGGCAAAGACAATTGCTCATTTTTTTCTTTGTATCCCAAGTGGCTTGCACATAAGAGTTATATGTAGGAGACATTGATAAATGCTTGCCACAATAGATTGGATTGCTGGGTCTTTATAATCAGCTCATCCCCCATCCCAGGAAGGTTCTTGGCTTAGTGATTATCTGCCTATTGTGGGTGAGATAGGGGATGTCTTTGATGATTGATCATATCTGGGCTTGCAAGTCCTGTTAATTCCATCACTCAAATTAGGGCTATTTGCTATTAAGTTTAATATTTGCTTTTTTAAAAAACTGAATGTGATAGATTCATAGGTTCATTTTCTGTCCTCTAATTTTGTTCTTCATATATTGGAATATTCATTGTTAAGTTTAAAAACATATAATAAAATAATAAGAAATTAAATTTTAAAACGAAAAAACTTATAATGCTAAAAAAAAATTTTAACTAGTGCTATTTGATGGAGTAAAAATTCCCCCAAATATTCAGAAAATCACTTTCCCTTGGGCCTTGGGCTACAGAACCCTTTTTTGTTTAAAAAAAGTATTGTAATTTTATTAAAATACAAGACAATATATGATATGCAATACAAAATAATGTAACATAATAGATATTTATAACATAATAAAATAATAATGGTGATGATGATGATTAGGCAGTGTTAGATGGACTTATTTTGGGCTGCAGTTTACCAAACACATTAAGGGCACTGCTATACTGCTACTCAAATTCATATTCAATTACTTTTTTTCTTTTATGAATGTCCCTTTCACTATCCTTCTACTCAGTGAATTATTTCAAATGGAAAACAAAGTCTTTAATACATGCTTGCATGACCTGACGAAACAAATGTCTGTATTGGCCATGTCTGACAATGTCTGTCTCTCTGTCTCTCTCCCCCTTCCTCTCCCTTTCCCTCTCTGCATTTGAAAGCCATCCCTGCTTTACCAGGAGGCCAGTGGCCTGTTTTATCTTCTGCCTTCAGGTCTCATGGTTTGTCATTTAATTAATCATAGTTATAAAATCTTTTAAAGTTTGTTTATCTCTATAATGGTATTGTTGCATGAATTGTTTTCCAGGTTACAGAATTACTTTGAAGAAGAAAAAACCCAGGCATGCCCAATTAACTAAGTAGATGAAGCCATAAGGCAGTGGTTGTCAACCTTAGTAATGCCATGATCCTTTAATACCCGTATGTGGGTGTATCTGCATATGGGTGGACCCGCCTGGAGATGGATAGAGGAGCAGTATCTCCATTCCTAAGACCATGGGAAATATGTGTTTTCTGATGGTCTTAGGCAATCCCCAAAGGGGTCGCAACCCACAGGTTCAAAACCACTGCCAGAAGGGGCTGTGGATATTGATAGAAAGATAAATAATAATAACTTTATCCTTGGTTTCCAGAGGAACTGGATTATGTCATGTTAATCATCATCACTCTGAGCTTTTCCTTTGGGATCCTGGGGATTGTTGTGATCTGTTTCCTATGGGAAAAAAGGTGAGGTCCTTTTCTCATTCAGAATGATTGTATTAAGACATTATAGGAATTGAAAAGTCAACTGTCCCTACTCATTCTCAGCCAGTTCTCAAGTCCCAGTGACATTTTTCTGGATGATTGAGAGCTATAAAGCACCTTAGAGGTCATTTAGCCTAACTCCCTCTTTTTACAGACAAGGAAATTAAGGCACCAAGGGGGATAATGGAGTCACAGAGGTAGACTTGAACCCAGGTCCTCTAATCCACATTCCAAATCCGGCTTCCTTTCCACTGTTCAAGGCTGCATCCCCTAAGTCATTCCTTAGGAAGTCAAAGATAACAAACAAAACATAGGATGAAGTCCAATAAAGAGGAACACTTAAAGTTATCTCCTTGAATAACCTGACAAGTATTTCTGGGTGATCCCTTGGACCAACTTTGGGCTCTGTGTCTGCATCAAAAATACTGTGCTGGTCATCTTTGCTCTTTTGTTAAAAGTCTCTTTCACAATGGTCCAGAGGGGCAGCTAGATGTTGCAGTGGATAGAACACCAGCCCTGGAGTCAGGAGGACCTGAGTTCAAATCCAACCTCAGACACTTAACACTTACTAGCTATGTGACCTTGGGCAAGTCACTTAACCCCAATGGCCTTGCCTTACCCCTCAAAAAGAAAAGAACCAACAACAAGAAAAACCACAAGTCCAGAGTTAACTGCTTCCTTTCTGCAAATTCATACCTAGTGAATTCAGCACCAAGGTTAACACTCCACCACATGACCTAGTACCATAGGATGATAAAGCTGTGAGGGGCATTAGAGATCATTTGGTCAGTCAATCAACATTTAGTAAGCACTTCTATGTGCCAGTCACTGTGCTAAATGCTGGGATTACAAATACAATACCTTGGTGGAGTTAATATTCTGATGGGGGAAGATAGCACAGAAGAAGGAGATGAAAAGGTGGGAGACAGTCAAGGAGAAGATAGCTCTGAGGGTTGTGTGGGAGAGAAATTTCAGAGAGTTAGGAGAGAAATGAAGATGTGGATGGTCAAGACAGTTGCCTTTAAACGGGGGGTTCTGGGAGGAAGAGGCTACAGGACTGGAGCACACTTGCAGGGTGAGAAGTCATACCCATAAAGGCAAGGTAAAGAGGCTTCCGTGAAACATTAGAGTCTTGAGCCAGGAGTGGAACCTGTAGATTGTATAATCAGACCCCCTTATGTTACAGAAGATAAAACTGAGGCCAAGGGAAGTGAAGACTTCTACATAATCCCACAATTAGTTAATTACAGACCTCAAGTCTCATAAATACTCCAGATCTGGGATTTCATGAATGTAGGGAAATCCCAATGTGGAGGCTTCTTCCAAAACTAGAGGCAATTCTCAAGTTATCTTAGAGGCAGTTTGGTGATGCAGTGGAGAAAGCACTGGACTTAGAATCAGGAAGAACTGAGTTCAAATCCAGCCTACTACATTTATTAGTTGTGTGACCCTGGACAAGTCACTTTACTTTCAGTTGCTCGGTTTTCTCATCTGAAATACGGAGTTAATAATAACACCTACCTCCCAGAGTTGTCATGAGAGTAAAATGAGATGTTCATAAAGTACTATATAAACCTTAAAGCACTTTATAAATATTACCTATCATTATTAAGTAACTTACCATGGTCTTTTGGGCTATATCCACTAGTCTGTATCAGAGGGAAGGCTTAGACCCAAATATTCTTGTGTCTAAAGCTGGCCTTCTACCCACTACACCTCTTATGAATTTTGACCTGGTACGAAATAGAGCTGCTAAGCCACATTGCATCTACTGTCTCTTTTATTATAATCATTTTTTTTAATTTCAGAATTAAACCCGTTTTGTGGCCCAACCTTCCTGATCACAAGACAACTCTGGAGCAGCTGTGTAGGAAACCACAAAAGGTCGGGGGGGGAGGGGTTTGGAAACTTTCAAGACATTGGATATGTAGATCAAAGCATCCCAAGGGAGAGATTACAGGACAAGGGGTAGTAGAGCTTGAGGTCTTGGCCCTTTTCTGAGACACTCCCTAGTGACCAGGAGGATGTTATGAACAAGTTTTGGAGAAAGGAGACTATAATAAGATAGTCTCATTCTCTTATCCCTTGATTTCCCAGGACTGTAGAACATGACCACAGTTCCACCAGGAACTACTGTACCTCCAAAGACCTCACTATCCCACTATCAGAGGGTGAAAGAGACCAAGGGAACATTGGGCTTCAAGGAGAGTTAGACTCAGGGGTGGGGAACCACCTCGTGTGGCCTTCTAGATCCTTGGGGGTGGTCTTTTGACTGAGTTCAAGTTTTACAGAACAAATGCTTTTATTAAAGGGATTTGTTCTGTGAAATTTGGATTCACTTACTTGAGGACCTAGAGGGCCACATGTGGCCTCAAGGTCATGGGTTCCCCACCCCCTGTATAGGACTAGAAAATCATGCCCAGAGTACATAACTCTTTCTGGAGATTTATGTCCTAATAACAATGTCTGCCAAGGGACACTTTATATACTATGGAAAAATGTCCTGATCCATTATTAGAATGACTTTCTGGAACTCTTCTTAGCAAGTTCTTCTAGTACTAATGACTGAACACATTATCTCTTTTCTTATACAGAATTTCAACATCAGCTTCAATCCAGAAAGCTTCTTGGACTATCCAATTCATAAAGTGGATGGAATTCAAGCCAAAGAAGAGGTAGAAGGTTTTCTGCAAGTCCCGTTCCCCCGAGACCTCAACATCACAGAGAAGATTGGGCTTAGCCCTGACTGGCCATCTGAGAATAACATCATCCCACCAGTGGCTTATGGAGGAAACTCACCCCCAGCTTGCATGCATGGGAACTTCAATACATGTGACCTTTCTATGGTCATGGCCTCAAAGTCACCCAATCACCAGGAAAATAGCAAAAATGAAACTCATTTCTGTGGGGGCCTACTCCTTAGCTCTGATTCCAGGAACAGTGCATTGACATTCCCTTTTCCACTCAGACTAGGTGTCTTGGCTCCAAATCCAACTGCCCAAGGGCAACCCATCAATGCAAACCTGAGGTTAAATCAAGAAGAAGCATATGTCACTATGTCCAGCTTTTACCAAAACAAGTGAGCCTCAAGAAATCCATAATTTGGAGCATCATAGCCAACAAAGACAACAGAGGGGGCTGCTTGGAGACCATATTTCCCAGCCTGAATCTAGTCTCTGATAATAACTCAACATAAAAAAGACAAAGCAACTTTTCTATTTGCAATGTGTCTACATATACCACATTTGGGGACACTTTTTGGCCATTCCCTAGTTAAATGATACTTCCTTCTAACAAGATTAAAGTGCCCTTGCTTCTGTTGTTATTGATTTCAAAGATAAACTATCAGTCTATTCAATTCTTTGAAAATGTATGAAGAAAAGGAGGAAGGGCAGAGGGGAGGATGGGAAAAAAGATGGGAAGGAGGAAAGAAGAAAGAAAGAAGAAAATGAGAGACAAGTGATGGATGAGATCTACAAGTGCAAATTTGGGAGGCACTCTCATAATCCAAATCTGACAATGTGGGCACAGAAATGGAGACTGTACCATTCTGGCTTTTCTCCCAGCTGCTCTGAACTACCTGTCACACACCATTTTGTAGTTTACCATTTAATACAGACAGTTTCTGGCAGTGGAGACACCACACTCAAGCCAGGCATTCTGTCTTGGAGAATATACCCTAGTTCTAAGGAAGGAGAGAAATGAGCTTTTTTTTCTAGTTCAAGAATCATGTTTGCAGCATCTGAAGATACAAAATGCAAATGACTTTCAAGATTAAAATGTAGAATCACTGAATCTTAGCTTTGAAAGGGACCTTAACCATCATCTGGGTCAAACTTTCACCTAATTCTCTACAATTTAAGGAAATCACTTTCTGGATAAGAAAAGAGGTAATGTGTTTAGACATTAGAGTGAGATAGTTTATGTCCTATTTGGGGGCAAAACAAATTCTCTTCTATTTTTCTATAATAGTCCTCAACTTGAAATAGATTAGTGGTAGAAAAAATGATGATTTCTGAATTACCAAGACTATGGGGTTTACTCAACATGCCCTTTTCAAAGTCTGTAGCCATTATTGGTTCTTGGAAGAAATCTCATTGCTAACCCTAGATGTCAGGACATTTAGGTAAATGGAGTAAATGAATAAGCTTTCATGTTAGCATTAGTGAATCAACAACCTGCATTTATCCACAAATTGTCCTGCTCTTCCATCATCCTAGGAAATGGCCAAATACTTCAATGAGTACATTACATTTATTTGTAGTTTATAAGTTCTGTCTGTGTTACGAATCTTCATTGGATTTCACTGGAAGTCACAATTTGTAGATGCTTTAGAGATGTGTTTGCTTTTACCTTTTGTCTCTCTTAGCTTGGTAGAAATTCAGGGATGTAGAACAAACTACAAGCATAGAAGGAAGATGACAGGTATAAGAATTAATCCAAATCACAAGGACTGAGATGAGAGCACTTAGCTATTGCAACCCTCCATTTGCTGCTGTCTCCTGTGCCTCTCCTCTTAGGGCCATCCCTTAATATAAGGTAGAGAGGTTAAAAGGGGAGAGGTGAAACTGGAGGATTCATGTTACATAATAGATCTAGGGCATCCTCTCCCCTAGCTAGTTTAGTACCATGATGATGATAATTTTACTACCTTACACTGCCATCATGCTTTGTATAATGATCTGTATTATCTCAGTTGACCTTAACAACTCCGTGAGGTTGGTACTATTATTCCCATTTGAAAGATGCAAAAAACAAGACACAAAGAAGTTAAGCAATTTGCCAAAGATCACACAAGTTGATAGAGAAGTCGGCACAAGAACCCAGGCAGAAGGGTATCTTTTATATAAGTAGTAAATTGGAGCCAAGAAGAAATGTACTATTTTCTGGACTGAACTCCAACACTATGCTAGAAGACTTCCAAGATCCCTTCTTTCTAACGTTCTGTAATTCTCTGATTTAATATGATATGTTATCATTTGTATTGTTGAACACGAGTGAAAAATAGACACATTCAAAGACACATGCCTGCAGTTCTTACTGTTGGAAGGATGAAACTGGTGGATCCCTTGAGTTTGGAAGTTCTGAGCTACAGTTGGACTAAATTTTGCCAATTGGGCATCTGCACTAAGTCTGTAACCAATGTGGTGGTCCCTCTGTGAGTGAAGAGCCACCAGTCTACCTAAAGAGGGATTAATGGGCCCAGGTTTGAAACAGAGTGGACCAAAGCTTCTATAGAGAAAGAAAGAAAGAAAGAAAGAAAGAAAGAAAGAAAGAAAGAAAGAAAGAAAGAAAGAAAGAAAGGCCACATTTATTGTTCATTTATTATGAAGAACATGATCGTTACGTGTATAATTGCTGCTAATGCTTGATGCACACACTGACTTGCACTATACAACATTTAAACATAATTTGTCTCTTTCCCTGTTGAAGCAGAGAAATCTGCCTGATCTTTAACAGACTTTTGAAAGGAAGATCTTCAGATCACATTTGAAACAAAGATGTATATTGTCACTTCTCCACACTGAGTGTGACTAGTAAAAAGATTTATAAAGCATCAGGCTGGTCTGATATTGGACATGGTTGCACTGTATAGGAAAGAAGGGAAATGAGACCTAAATTGGTTTGCTTTTTGGTGGGAAAGGGATGAGTTATTGTTTTTCAGCTGTCTGTGGTCCCTTGCCTCTTGTTCCTTTTTGGTTTCCATGTGAGAATCTTCATCAATGGATGAATGGAACATAGGGAACACTGATACAGCATAAGACTGGAAGTTCCCAGCAGGAGGCAAAATGACTTGGGGCTAGTCAGGACAGTGGGGAATGTCAATGTCAGGAAAAGTACTGAAAGCATTACCCATCAAATGAAAACCCCACAAGCCCAGTGGATTTACAAACATTTATTTACTCGTTAAAAAAAATAAAGCAAAAACCTATAATTCACTACTCCAAAGATTATGGCTTGGGCTCACATCTTCCATATGCATGAAGTACATTTTGCAGAGCTGCTAAGTGCCCAAATAAATGACCAATGTATGTTACTATGGTTTATTTAATTAAATGATACAAAATTCAACTGTTACTTTCTGTGTCCTCTATAAACATCACTAATGGAGACCTCCTTGGGAAAGATGATTTGTATAGCCATCCTCAGTCACCTTCCTAAATATTACCTTCACCAGTTACTAACAATGACACAAGATACTGGCTAAAGTTCTACTTTGTGTCCCATTAAATCCTTTAAGCAAGCCTGGGTTGTTGAAGGCTATGCTAGTTAAATGCAAAAAGGCAATATGAAGAATGCCACAGAAGAGCAAGCCTTACCAAGCTGGTAAAGCTCTGAGGATGGGCTACTGATAGACCATAATTTATTAATGCAAACACACACACACACACATCTGTCCTGTGGTTTCTGCCTTTGCCTCTAGGACTACCCAACAAATGCTGCTCCCCCAAATGCAGTCCCAACCTGCAAGTGGTTTTTACCTTTGCCCCTGAAGCTTCTTGCAGAACCTCATATTCAGTCTGCATGCCTAGAGCCTCTACCTTCACCCCAGTATCAGCCCCAATTCAGCCCACCTACCTATGGTGCCCTCCCTCCTGAACCTCCCAAAGCACCCTGTGTCAACCCCATCCAGACTTCCCTACCTTCTTCCCCTTCTTTTTACCCCTAGTGCTCTAAAGGCCTTTGCCACACTAGATCCACCTCATTGCTGACTTCTGTCTCCTGGTCAAACTGTACTCCTCCTTTCCTTTCCCTGCTCCTGCCTCTTGTAGGGTGTGCCCTCTAGGCCTTATAGAATTCAGCAGCAGCATCTCTTGCAAAGATGAACATCAAGAAAGGATCCTGAAGAGTTTAATCACCTCTCCTTCAATGGACTTTTCTCCAGTCACTGACAACCTGACAATACATCTCTCAGTAGTTACACTCTCATCCCATTACCAATCATTCCTGATCCCTATAATTCTCAACCTCCAGATGTCATTACACAAGTCCTGTTCCTGACCCACCACTGACTCCCATCTCTTCTCAACGCTACGACCCCAACATCACACTCCAGAACAATCCACCTCCTTTTGCTGTGCTCCCTGGAATAACTGATCCATAAGTCAGAAACTTGCTTTTATTTTAACTTTTTCCTTTCTCACTCATTCCATCTTTTCTGCTCCCTAAGACCTTGGTCTCTCCTGATAAAGCCGTATCTGAGCCACCTTTTCCAGCACTGGTTACACTTTTACTCATTTCTCCAACTCGCTAGTCATGGTGAGGGAATTGAAACACTCCTTGCTTTCCATTGTGACTCTCAGGCTCTCTCTCTTCCGGGATCACTCAGTAATGTCTCCTCCTCTGAGGTTCATTCAATCCAAAGTTACCCCTCAATCAAGATTCTGGTAGCTTTTGTCTACCAACTTAGGACACTGTCCTTCCTTCCTCTGTGAGTCCAGTATCTGGTTTGTGGTTTTTTTCTATTTTGATACTCCCTTAAACACCCTAACTTCCAAATTCCTCAATTTACTCATTTCCTGTGACCTGCTCCTCCACCCCATTTCATCGACAAACTGAATGGCCATACTTTTGATCTTGCCATCACCCACAAATGTTCCACTTCCATATTCGTGAGCTCTGAAATTCCTTAATTTGATAAAAATCCTTTATCATTCTATATTTCCCTCTGCCTTACACTCCCTGTTCTTCATCCTTTCAGTGACCTCTATTCCTCCACCTCTCAGTTCTTCCCTAGGCTATCACCCCTGCAGTAACTGCTCTCCCCTTTTCCCCATTTTGATCCCTTGATAACCTAGTTTAATTCCTCACACTCTTCTACTCTGCAAACCCTTGCCTCCTTATTCTATTGTTACACATGCCCTGCCAAGCCCCAACCTTGGATTACTCCAACCACTTGCCATCTTTGCTCCTTTCTCATGCTACTGAATGGAGGCAGAGAAAATCACAAACTCCTCTTCACTGTGCACACTACGGATTTATGGTACGTAGTATCAACTGGGGCCCTCATAGAAACAAAGCAATCATTTTACACCTCCCTAATTGATTTACTACTCCACTCACCACACCAGGTTCTCCAAACCTTTTCATGCTTCCTTAGAGCTGCCATAGCTCCCTTTTTGACAACTCTCTCAGTTGAGAATCTTGTCTCATTTTTCACCAAAAAAAATGAAACCATTAACTTAGAGTTGCCTCTTTTCTCCTCTTGTGACCCACTGCCTAATTACAAAGTAACAAAAAAAAGCCTTTTTCAGGAAGTGAAAGCCTTCCTGAAAAACAAGCCTTCCCTAATCCAGCTTCTCTTGTTGATCTCCAAGTGAGGCTTATTAATGGGCAGGGAAGATCTTCAATTCCCCTTAACATTATACCTTAGCACAGTGTCTGGCACATGTGGGGTTCTTAACAAATACCTGTTTCCTCCCCTCTTGACAGTGGAACCATCACTGTTACTCAGAGTTCATGAACCTGTAAACTCTTTGACTTAGGGTTAGAAGATTTTTTTTTAATTCAAAGTTTCTGACTTTTTTCTAAACATTTTTCATGTCAAATCAGTAATTGTCAGACTGTATCTCATCAAATAATTTGGGAGATTCCACCCAGTGAAACCACAAAGAAGTTGTATGGAGCTAGGGTAATAAGACTCCCTTCTGCCCCATACTGGTCCTTGTTGCCACATAAATTAACCTAGAGACAAGGACAAAAGAGCTAGATAAAGCCACCCAGACACAGTAATACAACTTTTTCCCAATTCTTCCAAGCATATCTAACAATCTCAACACTTTCTTAAGATCTTGACCAATGTATGTTATTTTTTTTCCTTTATAAAGACCTTTGGGAGTTCAAACACATGAAGCTAAAATTAGCTATTAAGAGATTAATAGAAAAAAGGAAAAAAAGAGATTAATAGGTTCTTTATCTAACTAGGTAAAAGCAAAACCCTATGAGAATGGAACAAAGGCTCAGTGAGTTTGGATTGGGGCATTACACCAAAAAGAGAAATGGAGTGACAAGTCTAGAACACAAGATGAATTTTAGGGAAGAGAGAACTAGAGGTCAAAGTACAGGGCAAGCAGAAGACATCAGGTCATACTGGAGCATCTATAGGGGAAAAGCAAGTGCTATAAACTGAGAAAGATATTTAAAGAGGAGGGATCTGTGCTTGGTCAAGAGGGAGGGGAAAGGAACACTACAGAAAAGCAACTTCAATCAGCCAATATATTACACACCAACCATGGATAAGCTATTATGGCTCCTGCCTTCATTTATCACCTTGAATTGTTAGTTAAATGAGCCTGTGAAGTGACAGTACCATTTAGATTATAAGTTGCAAAGAAGCTGTTGTTCTACATTGGGTATAGGGAATTTCCTCACCTTGGAGTTCCCTATACCAATGAAATCACAGATACAGTCCCTATTTGTTAAAAGATTTTTTTTCAATAAAAATAGATGTAGTATTTTAAATTTGAAAGTGCCTTAGAGGCCATATTGTCCAACTCCATAGTTTACAGACAATATGTGCTGTAGGAAATCTGAGGGAAAAGATATCACTTCTGGCTGGAGCAACCCAGGACGGCTCTGAGAATCAATAAGATAGAGATAGAGAAATAAGAGAGGGAGGACTTTATGAAAAGGAAACAAAGCATGAACAAAGGTCTGCTGTATATTTTTGTATCTGGCTGGCTCTGATGCTCTATTATTTCTCTTCCCAGGTGCCATATTAGTAATACACTTAACAGCATCCTCCCTGAAGGCCAAACCAGAAGTCCAGCCTCCAGACACGTAATTATAGAGTCAGAAACTTCAGCCCTGGGAAAGTTAGCACATCTGTTGAGTGACATTCAAAAGTCAGCCAACCACCTAATTCACAGTCACCTTTCCAACTGTATTGCTAACCACTGCAGCCACAGAGAAGACAAAGAGTTCCCTAAGGGCCAACTTCACTAAATTTCTGCATTTATTTGCAAAGTGGATGGAGCACTGGGCTTGTAGTCACAAAGACAGATTCAAATCCTGCCCCAAATTCCTAGTTGTGTTGTCCTGGGCGGGCAACTTAACCTTTCTCTCACTCTTAGTTTTGTCATTTATAAAAAGGGAATATAATCTCTATAGGATTTCTCTTACAGGGTGGTAAGGACCAAATGAGAACACCATTATAAAGGGCTTTACAAACCTTAAAGCTCTCTATAAATATTAATATTAATTATAATTAATATTTGTTGTTGTTGATATTCAGTTATTTTTTGGTCATGTCTGACTCTCCTTGACCCCATTTGGGGCTTTCTTGGCAAAGGTACTAGAGTGGTTTGCCATTTCCTTCTCCAGTTCATTTTACAGATAAGGAAACTGAGGCAAACAGGGTTCAGTGACTTGTCTGATGTCCTACAGCTAGTTAATGTCTGAGGCCAGATTCAAAATGGGGAAGATAAGTCTTCCTGACTCCAAGCCTGACTCTCTATCCACCTAGGCGGCATGGTATAAAGGCAGCATGGCTGGTCTCAAAGCCATAGAAATGTAGGTTTAAGTCCTGCCTCTGACACATGCTGACCAAGCCACTTAAACTCTAAGTGCTCCAGACGTTGCTCTAAAACTCTTAAGTCGCAGAGAAGGAGCAAACCTACACTGGTATAAGGAGTTTCCTGACCAGGAGCTCCCTAGACCAATGAAATCACAAATCCAATTGCTATCCTTACACTTATGTTTATTACATTAATCAATTATATCCTTTTTAACTATGTATGGGCATGTATCCGGCTCTCTGAGCCTAAAAAGCAACCACACCATTTAGACAGAAAAGGTGCCAACCTGCACTGGCAGAGGGAGTTTCCCCACCTGTAATTCCCCTATACCAATGTACTAGATAACAAGTACTTTCATTAAAAGATTTTTTTCAAAAAATAATAATAATTTTAAAGCTGGAAGCCACCTTAAATCCTGTATAATGCAGACCCTCATTTTACAGATTAATCAGGAAGCATTTATTAAGTGCTTATTACGTACCAAGCTTTGTGTCATGCATTAGGAACACAAAGATAAAATGGAAACCATCTCTTCTACATTCTGTAGGACACAAAATAGTCTATGGAATATAGGAGCCTATATTCTACTGGCAGAAATGCATATAAATAAGCATATCCCCAAAAGAAAAACCATTCACAAGGTAACTTGAGAATGAGGCACCAAAAGGAAAAGCTTCTTGAAGAAGGTGATATTTGAGCAGATCCTAAGAATTCTAGAAAGTGAACCCCAAAAAGTCAGTGACTTAGCTAAGTAAGCAGCATAATAGGTCAACTACACTTGTTTGGACAATCAAAGCACAGATTATGGTGAGTTCCAGAGAATATATCAATAATGTTCATTGTGATATCTATAAAGGAAATATCCAAATTTCTAATAGTTTGAAGAAAAATCATATTTTAATTGCTAAAGTGTGAAGAAACATACACCCAAATGAACATGTGAGACTCCAAACTCCACTTTGCTCTGTGCACAGATCTTTCTTGGCAATGAGGTGTCAGGGAAGAGTGGAGTTTCTCCTGTTTCAAAGAAAAATTCTTTGCAGCAGAAGGATGGATATGCTAGCTCATCCTTGAGCATAAACATTCCATTCAGATCTAATACTAAGAAGCATCACTTTACCCTGAGAGGCAGAAATGAAGGCTTACAATAGGTCCCTGGACCAGCTAGGCTAATTAGAGACAGTACTGCTCTGTGCTCAAGGATGAGGCTGGTGGGCATGAGTGCATGGAGAGCAACATCCCATGTGTCCATAGTAACATTTCAACAGAAAAGTGCTCCTGACAAAAGAAAACATCTGAGAGGGAGAGTCAGTTTTTAAAATGACTAGATGCCTTTTGGGATTCTGTGTAGCCTAATTCAAAACACTAAGAGAAGCTTATGCTTGAATTCCTGGTATAGAAAATAATGAAATTTTTTTCAACACAATTCTTAAGGTAAATTTCCACTTTGTCCTGAAAATGAATTTTCATAGCAGTTCCCTTGGTTTCATTATCATCCCTGAGAGTGGGGTTCACTGCATTAGAAAAGGATAAGCATTGAAAATCCTGAAGCCCCTCAGGGTGGGCCTGAGCCTCTACACCATTCCAGACTTGCACATGTTCTCTTCCCTTCCCTTCTTTTGCCGTCTCTGACCTTAGTGCATTTTTCCCTTCTCCTTTTCCCATTTCTCATGTTCAGATGAAAGTGAGCTTCTCAGATCCACAAGAAACCAGCAAATGGGGCTACTTTTCTTCCAGATGAGGGTTAAACCTGAAAGCTAATTCTAGTTGCACCAAGTTTTATTTTTCCCCTCAAGCTTTCTTTTCTAGGTGAAATAATATCCAATTGCATTCGTTAGTTTACTACAGTCAGAAGTTATAGTGTCATTACTACATTAAGACTTTTTAAATTTCTACCCCACTTCCAGCAATCCCCTTAAATGGATCAAAGATGTTGGGATGCATCGGAAAGGGTTAAGACTGGAAACAGAGGGGGCGGCTAGGTGGCGCAGTGGATAGAGCACCGGCCCTGGAGTCAGGAGTACCTGAGTTCAAATCCGGCCTCAGACACTTAACACAAAAACTAGCCGTGTGACCTTGGGCAAGTCACTTAACCCCAACTGCCCTCCAAAAAAGCAAAAAAAAAAAAAAAAAAAAAGACTGGAAACAGAGGACTGACTCCTCCTCTGACACTATCAGAATGACCTTGGACAAGTCATGCAATTTCCCTGTACCTCAGTTTTCTCATCTGTAAAAAGGAGGGAATGGAGAAGGTTGACTTTTCAAGGAAGACTGGAGAATACAGGTCCCAGCAATTAATGCCCCAGAGGTAGCATCAAAAGTATATCTGCACATACTTGCGTTTGTATTCTTTTGTAGCCTGATGAGCTGATACAGTACATGGTTTCCATCTCTTAATAGATACAATTATGGAAATTCACCTAAAGGAGTGTAACCATACTTACTCACCTGGTCCACCCAAGTGCATGTGTTTGTGTATAAGTCCCTGAGTAAAGCCTTTGTGTGTGCTCAAAAGACCTCAATTTAAAGTCTGAATACAGTTGTAGGGTTTTGTTTTTTAATACCCCTAGGATGAAATATGTCTTCATGCTGTTTAGAAATGATTGTCAAGAAATACACTAAGAAACACGCAGTAAGTTCAGAGTAATTTATGAAACGAGCATAATTTATTTTCCCTAGTTCTCTTGCTGATTCCTTCCAGCCTAGAATCCAGGAGATGGGAAAGAGGACAGATGTAGGGTAACAGATAAAGCCGTAATTTCTAAAAGATACTTAAAATGTGCTTATTTTATTTGAACACTAGCCAAGTGTTCCTTTTCTCTTAATGTCTAGAGTAAGTTTTTGGTTATTTGGGAAGAAATGATAGCACTTCCATAACTTCCATAAAGGCAGTAGATGCCAATGGCTGGGTAGGAGAGAAAAACAAACTATTTGGAAGTCCACATATATATATGATCACTGTCACAATGAACAGTGCTGAAATCCTTTCAAAAATCATCCCGTGGACAGTCTTTGATTCCAGAAAGAAGCAAGAACCAAAATGTCACAATCTCCAGGTCTTTCTCATGATAAGAATGAAGTAGGCATCACTGTCAATGGAAGCACTAACCCCAGCATAATAGTCCAAAAAGTCCTCTTGGGAGACCTGCATATAGAAGGGAAGAAAAAAGGGGTGGGAGAACAAAGTCAGGGAATGGCGCCACCAAAGAGCATTATTGGAGTTACTACTGGGATCCTGATCTGACCTGCCTAACCCAAAAGCAGAACCCAGATGGTGTGCATGAATACAACAATGGATAAATTTAAAAATCACCACACTATGCATGGAGTACCTACAATTCTCTATTAGAGCCATGTGGGTTGAGATATGTTTCTGGGAAATGCTTATTAAAGTGCCTATGAGTAAACTTGGAGATGTAATACTTGAGTCCATCCACACCTGCTAATATTTGAGCTTCACAGAAAAGAGCCTTTAGAGAATGGGGGCCTAGGTAAATACGCTGGGGGGAGGCACCCAGAAGGGAACTGAACATTGATGTTGTTCATGTAGGGAATGCTCACTGGGGCACTGAAGAAGTCAGTCAAAGGTAATGGGAGGAAATTTAACTAGTGGCATGAAGTGCTGAGAAGGAAAGGGCCACCTAAAAGGGAGATGGTAGAATGCTAGAAGACTAGCTATTCTGACTTCACAATCTGACTGGCAAAGCCTGAAGGGCCTATTTGGGTACTGGGGGGGGACAAGAGGGGGTGTTGTCTGTGGATTAACCTGTGCCATCCAGGATGGGACATGAAGTTGAAGGAAAGAGTGCTCCCTGAGCCCTACCATTCTTCCTACCTCAACCCCACCGCCTTGGCAATATCAAAAAAGACTGTCACTAATCCTAAGATGTCCCAAAAGCACTTGGGAACTTTCTTGGCTTACTCAATGGAAACCATCCAGTCTCGTGGGAAAATGAATGTTACATCAAATTCTCAAAACTATTTTTCTTAGTTTGGGTGAGAGAAAGGGAGGAATTACTAAGTTTAAAAAGCATAATGAAAGAAATCAACTTAAATGGAATTTTATCCATTTAAGTGAATGAAATAACACCTAGTAATTCAATTCCCATTAAAAAAAAAACATGCTAATCCTGATCCAGAATTAGCAAAGCCATTATCAGGAAACGAAATGACATTTTGAAGAGCACTATTATACAATAATACACTAGCAAATAAAGGGAAGGTTAGCTGAGAACTAAGCTAAAAACTGAAACTACAAAAAATAAAAAACTGCTGCATCAGTAGAAATTGCCAAAGATGTCTCTGTTCCTGCTCATACAACTACGTGAGCATATTAGACGTTTCAAAGTCCATCAGTAGAAGAAACACGGCAGCATCAGAGCTTTGTGGCAAAACACAAATTAGAAACATGGGCACAAAATGTCAGGTTGTATTAAAAAAGAAGCCCATTCATTCATTCATCCATCTAACATACATTTACTGACTGCCTATTGAGTATAATGTTATACTCGGTTCTGGCCTCTAACAATAAATAAAACACAATTTAGTTCCCAAGAACCAGATTAAAATGTAGTTGGGAAATACTAAAACAAAACTACAACAGATAACGTTAATTTGTGGTTTGCTAAATCAGAAGAGAATGGCTAGGTGGCACTCATCTTCATGAATCCAAATCCAGCCAAATTAGCTATGTGTCCCTGGGCAATTCACTCAGCCCTGTTTGCCTGTGTTTCCACAGCTATAAAATGAACTAGAGAAAGAAATGGCCAAGCGTTCCAGCATCTTTGCCAAGGAGACCCCAAATGGAGTCACAGGGAGTTGGACACAACTTTAAAAAAGACTCAACAACAATAAGCCAACATCCCTCCAGCAGGGATCTATTTCTACTTGAATTTGATACTACTTCTCTAGGCAACTCTTGAGCACTTGAAGGTGTCGATTTGCATTTGGTGGAAAGAATTTCCTCAGCAGGAGTTCCCTACCAATCAGTGATCAATGATTACTAATATTTGTGAAGTACTTAGCGCAGGGCCTGATGCCTAGCAGGTGATATATTAATCATTCTTCCTTTTCCTTCTCCGCCCCCCTACCACCAACCTGTGAATGGTTAGTAAGGGCATTAGAATTCTTCTGCCTCCTCAACTCTAATGACTCCACTCCTACTTCGGCTGTCAGTTGGCATGGACCCACCTCACTATCTCATGGACTTGTACCACCTTTAAGATACAGAAGTTGGAATTCTACTTACTATAAACTCCTATTCTTCCAGGGATGGGGAACCTGTGGTCTCAGAGTCACATGTGGCCTTCTAGGTCCTTGGGTGCAACCTTTGGACTGATAGCAGATCCAATTGCTATCCTTACATTTATATTTATTATATTTTTAGATTATATTCTATTTAACTATGTATGAATATGTATCAGGCTATCTGAGTCTAAGAAGCCCCAACATGATTTCAGCAAAATGCAGCTAAATGCTAACAGGTGTACTTTCTGAGGACATTTAAAGGACACATAATGGCAGACACACACATTTTAGATTCACTTGCAAAATACTTTACTTTGTAATCTCATTAGGTTCTTCACAACTGTGAGTGAAGTTGGTGCTATTATCCCTATTTCATATTGAACCTCAGGCAAGCTAAGTCACATCTAGAAGGGAGCTGAGGTTAGCGCATGTTTTAATAGTGTGTTTCCATATGCATACACTCTGAAGTCTCATAGTCTTCCTCCTGGGATTCATCCCTGTCCTCTCCAGTCACTGTCCTCATTTGTCTGTGCCTTCCACTGTGCCCATTAAAATTCCCAGTCCACTACTAACCCTTCTCTTTGCACTTTTATCTTTTCCCCCTACACACCATCATCTGCTCACACTGACACCTGAAGAGTGTGCACACCTTACTACCCTCACTGGACACTCCAGAATGGTCTCACACATTTCTAGTAGGTAAAATAGAGGGGTTTTTAGCAGTATTTAGCAACCCAGGAATAGGACCAGGAGAAATTGGATGGTGGGAGTTCTGAGAAATGGGAATTAATTAATTGAGAACTGTATGGGGCTAAATATTTCTAGAATAATGACTAGTGAACTCTACTGTTGACTATTATTTAAGCAATAGATTGTAGAGTTAAAGGTGGGTGGAAGGCAAAGCAGAGACAAGATGAGGGAGATAAATTGGAAGAAGAGGGATTGATCCAAGGACCAGAGGTCACACTGAAGTCAAAGCCTAAATTTAGAGGGAATGAGAGAGTAGGACAGTCAAAGCAGGGGTGAAGAGCTTTCAGCCTTGAGATGATCGGTCCTCAGGTGCCGCCCTTTGACTGAATCCAAACTTCACAGAACAAATCCTCTTAATAAAGGGATTCCTTCTATAACACTTGGACTCAGTCAAAAGACTGCATGCAAGGACCTAGAAAGTCACATGTGGTCACAAGGCCACAGTTTCTGCATATCTGGAAGGATAGGAGTTTATACTCAGTGAGCAGAATTTCCAAGTTCCATATCTTAAAGGTGGTACCTTCAAGGTGGGGATAGTGAGATGGGTCCATGCCAACTGACAGCTGAAGTAGGAGTGGAGCCAGAGTAGAGGGGGTAGAATTCTTTTTATTTTAATTTTATTCTTTTTTGCTTTTTGGAAGGGCAATTCGTGTTAAGTTACTTGCCCAAGGTCACAGGGCTAGTAAGTGTTAAGTGTCTGAGGCTGGATTTCAACTTGGGTCCTCCTGACTCCAGGGCTGTTGCTCTATTCACTGTGCCACCTAGCTGCCCCAGTAGAAGAATTCTAATACCTATACTAACCATTCACCAGACTGCTATAGAAACCAAGGAGATAATGAACATAAAGTATTTGGAAAACCACAAAGTATTTACTTCATAAATTTCAACCTTTTATGTCTAGTTTACATATTGTCTTTCTAGAACTTTGTAGGCAGAAAGATAGGCAGAGTCAGGAAGATCTGAGTTCAAACTCAGCCACCAACACTTACTAGCTGTGTGATGCAGGGCAGACAATTTAATCTCATTCTGTCTCAGTCTTTTCATCCACAAAATGGGAGTAATAATGGTGCTTGCCTCATCAAGTTATTGTGAGCATAAAATGAGTTCTTCATAAAGCACTTTACAAAACTTACAAGACTATATAAACACTACTGACTTTTTCATTTTTCAATTAAAAAGGGGTACCCATTCGGAATCGTGCCCAGCTATGGGTCCAAATTCTGCTCTGAGGCATAACTTGAAAGATCCAATTCATGTCTCTAGCAAATTACTTGCATTGTAGACTAGGTGTTTCTAAGAGAAAAGCAGCTCAATTAATTTCAAGCTTAAGATCAGGATTTTGCCACATTTGATATGCAAGTCTGAACACCGAGCCTTAAATTTAATATAAATGATAATGGTACAGGCAGATTCGTGTGAAATTTGATTTGAGTCTTCAGGGTTTAAGACTGCTGCCTTCAACCTGACCAAGCGCCTGGATATTTCTGTTGGGGCCCAGCCAGATGAGCCAGACCAGGCACTAAATTCTGTAGTTTTGTAAACACAGATACTTGGTCAGTTCATTTCCATACCTGAGAAATAAAGCATCAAATTCTGTTTATGTAAAAATTGGAGAGGGAGAAAAACAGGGAGTTTAAAGTCTGCTATATCCTATATTTCCAGGTCATTTTTCTCATTGTACAATACACTGTACCCTTCTTGCAGTCATGAGGGAGGGCTGCTTCAAAAACCTGAATTCACGATATTTACTCCCACTCTAACTGGGTTGTGCTGTGCTCTGAAAGAGCCCTCCCCCTCTATTTGGACGATGGATGAGAATTTGGACGAAGCAGCTGCATAGAGCAAGAAAGGAGCTCAGGCAGCTTTGATCCAAAGAACTGTTTGACCACAACTCACTGCCCGCACACACTGAGAGTGCCAGCCAGAATCCGTGGCTTTCAAGCTTCCCCATCTCATAACCTAGGACCTATCAGCCCTTTTACTTCTACTTTCTAGACATCACTTCCTTACATTGACTAGACAAAAGTCACACTAGTGAATTGGTTGCACTTAATTTTTTCCAAAAACTAGCAGTTTCCTCACCTCTTCGGGGGTGGGGAGAACAGATTTAATGACCTTTCACCCTGTGGGTGCATTCAAAAGAATGCATGATTTGGTGCCAAAGGATTTGGGTTCAAATATTGGCATCAGCATTTACTACCTATGAAGCCTTAAGCAAGTCATATAAACCCTCTGAGGCTTTCTTTCTTCATCTGGAAAAAGAGGGTGTTGAGCCTAGATGACATCTAAAGGCTCCAAATTTATGATTCCTCCAACTGTGACAACCCAGCATAGTCTTTTACATGGGTAGAATTGTTTTCCAGGTGAAGTTGGAGGAGTAAAGCCATTCTGTTAAAAAAAAAAAAACCAGAAGCTTTCCAAGGACCGTTTTTATAAAAAACATGAAGACATGTTTATTTTTTCCTTCAAATCACAAAATTTTCTAAAATTAAAAACTTTGGACTTAAGAACTCCTAACAATGGATGACCAAATGTGATTCCAGAAGCCCAATGAGGAGACATCCTTCCCACCGGCCTCCTGACAGAGAGGTGATAGCCTCCTGACAGAGAGGTGATAGACTTGGGATGCAGAATGATCTACACAGCTGATATGGGAACTGGCTTGAACTGGTCTTGTTAGCTAGGTGCTAATTTCAGTTTTTTCTGTTATTGAAGGACTGCAAGTGATAACTGCACTTGTTACAAGGAGTTTGTTTTTCTTTCATTCTCCAATGGGAATACAAGAGGTGAAAAGGAGAAAATATGGATTTTTGGTCATCAAAAATCATTTTGGGGGGGTTGGCTGGGTGGTGCAGTGAATAGAGCACAGACCCTGGAGTCAGGAGGACCTGAGTTGAAATCAGATCTCAAACATTTAACACTTACTAATTGTGTGGCCTTGGGCAAGTCACTTAACCCCAATTCCTTGCCCCTCCTCCTAAAAGAAAAAAATCATTTTTTAATTCACTGCTACATTCACCGAACTCAATAGAAACTGTCTAGAAATTAATATCAGGTATGCATCATCATTCTATCATCAGAGCTGAAAAGGATAAGGTTTTAACATCCAGGTTTTAAGGAAGGAAGAAGCAGCATGCAATGGATAGAGATCCAGCCTGGGAATGTGGAACACCTAACTTCAAGTTCCCCACCCAGACACATAATGGCTGATAAAATGGAAAAAAGCTGGCCTCAGATTCTGAAGGAAATAGGTTCATGTGCCACCTCTGGCTGTGTGACTCCAAGCAACTTAACTTCTCAGTGGCCCAGGCAACTCTTCAACCCTTTAAATTGTACAATACTTGTAGTCCTGTGTGGGTAGAGAAAACTTCCTCAGCAGGAGTGCCCTGTACAAATGAAGTGACAGCATTGGACCAGAAAAAAAGGCGGGGGCGGGGGGGGGGGGGGTAAGACAGGCAATTTCCAAAGAAAGATTTGTCTCAGAAAAGGTTTGTTAGTCAGAAAAGTATTAGTAGCACTTTACGAAGGTTGATCGTAGCCCCATGTCAGAGTCCAGAAATATAGTAGTTCCCATGATCTTCACATTTGGTTAAAGTTAAGTGGAAAAGGATGAATCATTTCCCATTTATGTCTACCCAGGTCAAGAGAAGAAAAGAAAGGAGACAGTTACCAGCTCTGAGGAAGAGGAGGGCTCTTTGAGTTACACCATCCTCTCTCCTGCCGTCAGGTTCACAATCTGATTTCTCAGATTTAGACTTTCTTTGTGCAGACTTAGTTTAGTATTTGCATTACCCTAGGGTTCAAAGCTCTAGAACTGCCATGTTTATGTTTTCCCCACTTCTTCCCAGCCTCTTGTGGCCTATTAGCCCCTATTAGCTAACAGTTTACTTTATTTTCATTCTTTCTCTTCTCAGGCATCCAAAATCCAAGTAGGTGGGGCAAAATTATCTCCTAACCTGTACACAGGGCATTGGGCTCTACTTCTAGGCAGACCCAGAGTAGGCTTGGTGGTCAGGGCTTTGCCTCAGGGTACTGAAATTTAAAGGATGCAAATAGCACTTGCTTCAATAACATAGAAACAAGTGAATTTAGCACCAGCTAACAAGACTAGTTAAAATAAGAAGCTATCTGACAGTAATTCTTCCTTTCCCAACCCCCAGCAGCTCTACCCCAGGTAAATTCCTGGGGGTCCTAGATGATCTCTGACATCTCTTCTGGTTGTAAATCTAAAATCAAATTGTGATCCCAGGATGTGCAGATGAACAACAATTAATAAATAAATTGGCTTTCACATGACTAGTAATGCCCAAGAAAGAATCTTCTGAAATAACTTCTTTATTAACTGATATTTTAATTCGACTTAAGTAGCCAAGCCCATGAACAAGACAGAGTTTGTCACAGGCAGCATTCCACTTCAAACAACAAATCACATCCTTGTACCCCACAGGTAGGTCATTTCTCTTGCAATCAAATCAAATTATTGATGTATAAGGCCCTTCTAGGGCAAGGTGTCTCAGAGATTGTCTATTTTTCCCCTTGCAGCCTATGAATACTTAAGGTAAATCAGTCATTCCTGCCAACTGGTCACAGACTGGGATTTTGAAGAATGAGATGCCAGTCATTAGCTAGGGAATGCTTTTATTCTTTCTTCTTGCAGCTCTTGACCTTGTCTTATTTCAGTCAACCTGACACCATGATAAAGTAGGACAGCTGAGGCCACTAATATCATGCATTTTTAAACATTTTAATTGCTTATCTACTTATTTAGTATCTGTGACACATACCCAACGTGCCGGGTAAGTTACTAGACGTTCTCTTTTTTAAACTGGCACCTCAAGGCTAAGGCAAACAATGTGATTTTTAAAAATATGAATATTTAACAAACAGAAAATATTTAAGGAAAAGTGCTGGGGAGTTCTGAATATGATTGCTCGTTTTTCTTCTTCCTTCTATCTACCTGTACCAGGTACAAATATTAAACAAAAAGAGAATTCCAGATCCTTGCTGGGAGCTGTAGAGGTACACGTTATGCTGTTCTTGTATCTCAAGGTGAAGTACCACCATCACCATCACTAATGATTTTTCTTGTTGCTCAGTCATTTTCTATTTTTTTTTATTTTTTGCTTTTTTTTTTTTGGAGGGCAGTTGGGGTTAAGTGACTTGCCCAAGGTCACACGGCTAGTTTTTTGTGTTAAGTGTCTGAGGCCGGATTTGAACTCAGGTACTCTTGACTCCAGGGCCGGTGCTCTATTCACTGTGCCACCTAGCCGCCCCTTGCTCAGTCATTTTCAATCATATCCGACTCTTCATGACCCTATCTGGGGTTTTATTGGCAAAGATACCAAAGTGGTTTACCATTTCCTTTTCTAGCTCATTTTACCCATGAGGAAACTGAGGCAAACAGAGTTACGTGACTTTCCCAGGATCATACAGCTAGTAAGTATCTGAGGTCTGATTTGAACTCAGGAAGATGAGTCTTCCTGACTGCAGGCCTGGGAATCTAACCGCTACACCACCTAGCTGCCCATAAATAATAATAGCTTGCATTTCTGTGTTAGCCTCTGTTTTACAAAGCATGTTAAAAACATTATGTCATTTCAAAGAAAGGATTCTGCTCAGGGGAATAAAAATATAATTATTAACAGTAGGTAGCCTACTCTGAATTTTTGACTCGTGGGGCCCAGAATTTAAACAGTAAGAAAGGAGGTTATTGAGCATGATGAGATGCACCTCTTAGCACCACAAACACTGGTTAGCTGAGATCAGATAGTGATACCTCAAGCTCCTGTAAAACAGGAAACAAAACACAAGTGGGGAAGACAAAGATCATATCCAGCGCCTGGTCCTGGTGATGAGTCACTGGCTGAACAGACACCAGCAGAGCCGAGGAGCAAGACCCATCCAAGCCCAGGGAAGCAATGGATACAGTGCCTCACAGTCTGTAGGCTGCAGGCCAGAGAAGACACAGAGTTTCTGTTCAACTTTTTTTCTTTGCAAAAGGCAAGATGTTGGGGGTGGTGGATGGGTGAATAGAGCACTAGCCCTGGAGTCAGGGGGACCTAAATTCAAATCTGGCCTCAGACACTTAACACTTACGAACCATGTGACCTTGGGCAAGTCTATTAACCCCAATAACCCCTCCCCCCCCTCCAGAAAGCAAAAAGAAAAAAGGCAAGATGTCTCACCTACCCATGGCTACACAAGCAAATTTCGGTAACCCATAGAAAACTTGCTTCTGTAATCATTTATTTCACTAAAGTGCTAGTCAGTCGCATAGATCTAGACTAGGAAGGAACCTCAAGAGTCATCTCATCCAAATCCTTTGTTTTGTGAAGAAACAGGTTCTGGGAGGGACTGAGGAATTTATTCTAAGTCATAAAGATAGAATAAGCAACAGGGGCAGGATTGGAACTCGGGGTCCTTTGCTTCCTAGAACCAGAATCTCTTCATTGTACCTGCTCCTCCTGCTAAAATCTGTCTGCTGGTATTTGAAACCATACAATCAATGTGTCAGGAATAGCGCTAAGTACTGGGGACACAAAGAAACATTAAAAAAACAACCACCACCATCTCCTACCCTCTGCCCTCAAGAAGCTTGCATTCCAAAGATATCCACTCAAACTATAGACTGTGATGACAACAATAATAAAAAAATTAAAGATTTTTCTGCAAAACCAAACTACATTGTCCCCTTCTGTTGCAAAGGAGAAATATAATTTGTTAGAACAAACCAATTGAAGATTTACAGCAACTAAAATGAATCATCTTTTCCTTCTAGAATTAGAAGACCTGGAAAGAATGGAGAAAGGATCTACGGCAAACATTCCAACCTAAAAGCTCTCATTGCTGGGTTTCTGCTTTCTGCCCTTTACTCTTGCCATAACCACACACTGCTTGGTGACATGGATATAAAAATGGAAATGAATGGGGTCACATTGGTCAGCATATGTCAATCATTGTGAAGCAAGTAGTTGGAAAGAGAACCCTGGTTCCCCAGGTCATACATTTAGAGTTTCCATGCAGTTTTCATCATGATGATGAAATAGATATCGGTATCTATTGACGCACTCACTCCTGCGTAGTAGTTCATAAATTCCTCCGGCGTAACCTGCAGTGGCAAAGTTTAAAACAGAAACAAAAATCTTCACATCTCATTGCTGTATTGCCTAGATACAAAAGAAGAAGAATTGGAATCCAAAAGGCTTTCAAGTGAAAGCAGCTAAGGAATGGATCTGAAATAAGAGAATCCAATAATGGACAGTAAAGAGTTATGTGAGGAAAACACTTTCCAAAGGGCATGTGCCTTTTGAAGGAAAAATAAGTGGGGGCAAGGGGACAGAAGGATAAAAAGAATGAAGAAAGAAGGCTTGACAATTTCTAGGCTAATTTGGATTTTTTTTTAAGTGGCACCATCAGTGTCATCTTGCTTTAAGATCAAGAGCATGCCTGTTCAAGATATGTGAGACTGATACTCAAAACACAACTCATTTGTTTTCTTAACTATAGTTAACATTGTCATTGAACAGGTCGTTGCTATGGTAGGCTAAGCCCAGCAAAGCCATTTTCTGCCTTTGAAAGACTGGAGTTTAGTTCTAAGTGCTGAGACAGAATTCCAGTTTAATGACCTTCTAGGATCTGCTTTCATAAGAGGCAAATGTTTTACTGTATGAAGAGCAGAAAAAGACAAAACTAGTTTCTGATTTTTTTTTTCAGTTTTATATGGATGCTTATGCTCAGTTTTATTAGGTCAATGAGATCCTTCCTCTAAGGGTAGAGTTTAGGGCATTTTGCTTTTTGAAAAAGATGGAGGGGGGAAATGTTATCTATCTTTTTTCATAAGCCTTTTAGGCCAGATCAGTAGATATAACCAGTCTAACTATCTAAGCAATTGATTGGGGGGGGGGGGGAGAGGGAGAGAGAATAATCAAATTCCAACCAATTATCAAACTGACTTCCTTGCCTTTTTGACTGACTTTACCCATGAATTCAACTCAAAGAGTACCACCATTTATATGTGTAGAAAAAGTGGCCATCTAAAAAATTCTCATTCCAAGTCAATCCTCAATTATACGTTAAGGCAGCGGTTCCCAACCTGTGGGTTATGTTAAATTTGTAACAATGAAAATACATCCTGCATATCAGATACATTTATAACAGTAACAAAATTACAGTTATGAAGTAGCAACAAAAATAATTTTATGGTTGGGGGTCACCACAACATGAGGAACTGTATTAAAGGGTCGCAGCATTAGGAAGGTTGAGAACCACTGCCTTAAGGAATAAGGAGGGCAGGGACACCTGAAATTCACATCGGAATTTTAAAAACCCATTTGTAGTCGATTGCTCCAATCTGCTTCATGTCTGTTATGTTTTCAATCTCTGCAGCTACTAAGAGTAATAGTGATTTGAATTTCATCTTTTGTATCTTTCTAGTGAAAGTGTTAACAAGAACAAGGAGAGAAAGGAAGAGAGAGAACACCTAAAACAGGAAGAAGAAAACACAAAATTGGGTCTGAATAATCCACAGAGTAGATCCTTCGAGAAATCCAACAGTAACTGGAGAAACAGAAAAAAGAAAAAGGTGGTTAGATATCTCAGAATTCAAGGCTTGTCAACAACTTTGTTATCTTCAGTGGGTGTGGATAGGATCTAGTGAAATTGGAAATCATTGTTATTTGAGCTCTTAGTTTCACTAATGGCTCACTTATATAATCACCGATTTGCACACTCCTTAAAAGGTCAACTTCCACCTAGACCCGTGTCTGCCAATATTTGGTTTCCCCTGTGGTTTAATTATTGTACTCAGTACTCTCTTCACTTGGTTTTCCACATATCTTTGACCTGTTCTCCCCTACCATTCCTTCTTACAGATTTCCCAGTCTTTACTTTCTAATCCCCTGTCTAACCTTTGTACTTCTATTTCTTAAACTTCAAAATAGTTTGGTGGCTATTCCACAAAGGTATTCCTCACTAAAAGAACTCAATGGGGGAAAAAAAAATCTGGAGCTAATAACTTACTTTACAAAGGGATTTGGTGGAGGATTCCTTCATGTGATGGGTTTCCCTGGTACCATTAAAGCATGGAACAATTCAAAAAAGTTTGGTTTACGTGAAACTTTTAAGGAACACTTCTAATACTTAAAGAAAGGCTTACCCAGTAATCCTGAGTATTAAAATGTTTACTTCTGGTACCTTCAGCCACCACAAAAGTAAAGAGCTCTTTCACGTGAAGGAAAATACAGCATCCTACCTTTTTACTACTACACTTCAAAAGTTAAACTGAGTTGTCAACAGGAAAATTGATACTGTTGGTTGAACAAATGAGTAAAATAGTTCCTGGCTAAATAAGTTTAGGGTCAGAAAGGACCTTAGAGATCTAGTCAATGTCCCTTATTTTAAAGATGAGGAAACTGGGGTCAGATATTTTAAGTGACTTATCTAAGGTCATACAGCTAGTGGGAGAGTGAGGACTAGAACTCAGGTCCCGTGACTCCAAGTCGAGACTATTTTCTACCATTCTGTAGTACTTTTCTGAACTAAAAGGAAGATTGCTTATTTAAAAAGTTCTATTGGGGGAGTCTAAGTGGCACAGTGAATAGAGCACCACTGGCCCTGAAGGCAGGAGGACTTGAGTTCAAATTCAGCCCCAGACACTTAACAAAAAACTAGCTGTGTGACCTTGGGCAAGTCACTTAACCCCAACTGCCCTACCTTCCCCCCTCCAAAAAACAAAAAAAAATTTTAAAAGCAAAAGGTTCTATTGCCTTTTTTCCCATAATGCTATAAGAAAAATCTGGGACTTATAACTTACTTTACAAAGGGATTCAGTGGAGGAGTCCTTCTGGGAAAAAACCAGGCAAAACTTCAGAAGATAACATATTTTTCCTTTGCCCACCTCCATTTTTCCTTCTTTTAGCACATACCCCTCCCCCAGTAAAAGAGAGGTTGATTTTACACTTTTACCAGTTCTATGACTCCCAGGGTCTTGGTTTTCTCATCTGTAAAAGGAGGGGATTGTGGTAGACAGATCTTTTAAGCCCCCTCCAGGGAGGTCCCTAAGGTTCCTAACGCTCTCCTACAAATGATGACCCTACACTCTCCCAACTGCTGTTATCAGTAAGAAAACCAAACAGCCAAAGGAGGTTTGGGGAATCATGACTAAAAAATACCCCCCTTTTCTCCATCTGGAATGTTGGTTTTGGTTACCCCCTTTTTCCCCCCCAGAAATCAAGTCTTTAGGATGCCTATTATGAACAGGCAATGGGAATAGAAAGAATTCTAAATCCGGGTTAAAGATTGCTCTAGGAGAGCTGCTTTCCCCTCTAGAATATGCAGTCAAAAGCTGATATTGGTATGGTGACTTTGAAGAGGTGAAGATCTTGAAATGCCTTCAGAATCATGCTCGGAAAGATTGGATCATATTGAGATTAAGACATAGGATAGTGAGTGTCTTCAGGGTTGGGTACATTTTATTTTTTTCTAACTCTTGAGAAACTGATCATCCATGGATGATAACTCTCTGTATACAGAATAATGTATAATTAAACAAAGCAGCCCATTCCCCTACCATGGGTAGAGATCAGATAACCGAGAGTTTTCCTTCTGTGGCTACAATGACAACATATCTAGCTGCTTTAGTTATTTTTAGTACTTCAGTATTTGTCAACATTTTAAAACTTTGGTAAAAAAAAAACTTCCTTGATTTCTTTATTTCTATTTGCAGTCAGATATGATGGAAAATTTGTTTAGTTCTGAACTCACCAGAGCCTTCAAATTAAACAATTAAAATTGAATTAGCCAAGCTCTACTTAGCTTAAGCCCCTTCACTTACCAATCCATCCTTGTCATAGGGAGAGTCAAAGTTATCCAGAAATTTTCTGAAAACTTGCTCTTCTGTCCATTCTCCATTCTGGTACTTTGGATGGTGTTTTACATTGTACACCCCACGTAAATCTTCAATTGTTATCACACCATCCCCAGTCTTGTCTAACTTCCTGAAGGCCTGCATGATGACCTCCTTCCTGGCTCTGGACATTGGGGGCTACAGAAAGAGAAAGAATATCACAAACCTAATAGCAAACACTGCTGTACTGGGTGTGATGCGCTCATTTACTGTCATTTACTGCATATTCACAAATGGTCCAAATGGTCTTAGAATTCCCAGGCAGCATTCTCCTTTCTTCTCCCCTGAAGCACATTGTGATTGGCTTCCATTGGGAAAATGGAGCAATGCCTACCATCCACAGTCAGGAAACCAAACCATGAAGAAATTAGGTCCTTGATGACCCTAGAATCCCAGGTTTAGAGTTGGAAGGGGCATTAGAGGTCACCTAGCCCTGGTCACCTTCATTACGTACTAACATGCACCAAAGACAAAAACCAAACCATAGAGCAAATAATTGGAAAACCAAGTACAGATGCAGTACTCTGATCCTTACCCTTAATGTCAGAAGA
Organism: Pseudocheirus occidentalis; assembly: GCA_028646575.1. Lineage (NCBI taxonomy): Eukaryota > Metazoa > Chordata > Mammalia > Diprotodontia > Pseudocheiridae > Pseudocheirus > Pseudocheirus occidentalis. The sequence continues at coordinate 30,355 of JAQQSW010000295.1, forward strand.
AATTCATTAAAATCTATTTTCCCATTTCCATCTTTATCAAATTGACTGAAGAGTTCTTGTGCTTCTTCTTTTTCCATCACTACAGCATAATCATTTAACCCTTTCACAAACTCCTTGAAGTCAATGGTTCGGCTGTTGTCATCATCCATGATCCGAAATACTCTGAAGAAAACACACACATACAAACATATACACATAGCCACTAAGAGCAAAATGGGTGTGAGAGTAAAAAAAAAAAGCAAGCCAATGTCAAAATTTTTCATCATAAAAATATAGGCACTTCAGAAAGGAGATAATGTATGCATATAAAGTACTTTGCAAAAAAATTGAGCCACTAGTATTTTCCTTTGTTCTGTCTTGTCTGGTTGAACTGAAACAATATTTTCTAAACTTTTTTCAAAAAGGGAAATGAAACTTAAAATAAAACACATACAGGACATGATAGAAATTCTCTCCATGAGATGAGCCATCAGCTAAAAGACATTGTGGTTGTCTGTCTTCTATTTGGGAGAATGCAGCAATACCACCATCCATAGGCAGGAAATCAAGCCATGCAGAAATTAGGTCTTCGATGACCCCAGAATCCCAGGTTTAGATTTGGAAAAATCTTTAGAGGTCACCTAGTCCACCCCCCTCACTTACAGATGAGGGAACTGAGGTGGAGAAGATTAAAGAATTTGTCCAAGGTTAGAGGAGGTGCTAAGACGTAGAGACAGGAGACAAACCCAAGTCTTCTGACTACCCATCCAGCAAGCTCTCCCCTTCTCCACAACAGCCTCCCTGCTGATGGCCATTTTCCTTAACAGGACATGAAGTAGCAACCTTTCCCATTCACAGAGTGCAAGTCCATTCCTAGATAAAGAGTACCATCATAGCAGGAAAAAAGACAAAATTGGCTTGAAATGAAGACCAAACCACCAAAATGGGCCACAACATCAATGACTGTTAGGATAAGCTTGAGTTTGGCAGCCTTCTGAGTTATGGTGGCCAAACCATGCCGTCCAGGAAAACTGGGAAATGAGAAAATTTGAGGGGATGTGACACCCATCTTTAAGTATTTAAAGAGCTGTGATACAAAATAAGAGATAAGCTTTCCAGTACTAATCAATTAAGGAGAGCATTTATTAAACTACTGCTATGGAGGAACTGCAGCAGGTATCGGAGAGACAAAGGTTAAAACACCTCCCTGCCCTCCAGGAGCTTATATTCTGTAGAGCAAAGAACATATACATAGATACAGAAATATAAGAGATATAAGAAGTAAATACAAATTAATTTTAGGGGAAAGGCGCCTGCATCTGGCAGGGAGGTTCATGTATAACAGGAAGTGGAAAATGAGCTGAATTTTGGAGGAAACTAAAGATTCTAAGAGACGCGGTAAGGAGGGAAGAAGTAGCATGTAGGGAGTGTATGGAGAGGAGTCTGTGCAAAGACATGGAGATGTAAGATGTCATATGTGAGGTGTAGACCAATTTGGCTGAATTTGTTCTGCTTGTCCTCAAAGTATGCCCTTAAAAGCAATGAGTAGAAGTTGCAGAAATTCTGATTTAAACTCAATGGAGTTTAACAATTAAATATGTCCAAAAGTGGAATGAGTTTGCCCCAGGATGTAGTGAGAGGGTTCCTCTCTCCACCCCACCCCTACTTGAGGCCTTCAAGTAAAGCCTGGTTGACCACTTACCATTGATTCTGTAGATTTCTATTCTGGTACAAGGCCAGCTAGAACATCTTCTGCATCCTTTCCAATTCTATGATACTCTTGCCCTTTTACAATGCAGACAGTGTTGAGAGAAGCCTTGTCCTAGCTAGCTGGGTAACTCAGTGGACTGAGCACTAGGCCTGGACTCAGGAAGATCTGACGTCAAATCTGGCCTCAGACACTTACTTGCTATCTATCTGACCCAGAATGACTCACTTAACTTTGTCTGCCTCAGTTTCCTCATCTGTAAAATGAGTTGGAGAAGGAATGGCAAACCACTCCAGTATCTTTGCCAAAAAAAAAATGGTGCCACAAAGAGTCAGATACAAATGAACAACAAAAAGCTACTAATGACACAGTCATAATTTGCATTGGAAGGGCTAAGTTTTATTCTTGCGTGATTCCAACTTTTATTTGGAAGTGTTACTGAAGATTGATGAATTCTTGTTGAATTAAGGGGAATTCATTATTTCTTGATAAATACTGCCTCTGGCTGACTTCCCTACCTATATCAATCAACTTCGAAGAAGAGAAAATAACTGATTCACAACTTTCTGCCTCCAAAAGAATGTTCGTTTTTGGAGCAGCTAGGTGGCACAGTGAATAGAGCACCGGCCCTGGAGTCAGGAGTACCTGAGTTCAAATCCGGCCTCAGACACTTAACACAAAAACTAGCTGTGTGACCTTGGGCAAGTCACTTAACCCCAACTGCCCTCCAAAAAAAAAAGCAAAAAAAAAAAAAAAAGAATGTTCCCTCTTCCTTCCTATAATGCCAGAATGCTCCCAGTGTGAAAATGCATTCCCCAAGTGAGATCAGCAACTCGTTGGGCAAGGTAAGCTTAGAGAGCTGTTTGTGGATAAAGGTAAGTGATTTGTGGAGGACCATACAGTAACTGTGCCTAGAAGGATGGCTTGAAAACAGGTCATCCCAAGTCCAAGGCTGGTCCTCCCAGCACTCTGCCATGTGACCCCTCATTTAAAGATCCTGAGAGATGCCTGTTTTTTCCTCTGTTGCTACAAGTACCAAAGTCAGATCTTTGCATCTTTTATATTTCATAGAATCATAGGATTTATAGCTGGAAGGGACCCTAAAGGGCCACCTTAGTAAAAAATGCAAGGGGAAAGGTTTAGATAGAGCAACCAAGAGAGAGTGAACCTACCAGTTGTCTCCAGGAACAGAGAGTTAAGGTATATCTGGTCAAGTCAATAGGCATTTAGTAAGGGGGCAGCTAGGTGGCATAATGTATAGAGCACCAGCCCTGGAGTTGGGAGGCCTGAGTTCAAATCCAAAATCAGACACTTGACATTTACTAACTGTGTGATCCAAAGCAAGTCACTTAACTCTGCCTCAAAAACAAACAAACAAACAAAAACCACCCCATACTGTATAGCAGTTAATACAAGACGCCACATTTGGAGTCAAGAAGGAATCCTCCCTCGAGAATTTATTAATTCTGACCTTTTTATTTTTTATTTTATAATAATTTACTAATTATGACCCTGGTCAAGTCTCGATGTCTCTGGGCTTTAGCTTTTTCATCTATAAAACAGCCCCTATTTCAGAGCACTTGGGGGAGGCTCATGTGAGAGAGCTTGTAAAATGCTTCACAAACCACAAAACGTCTTACAAATGTGAGGTTACTAGAGGCACTGAAGTGGGCATGAAAAGGAGATGAAAGGCACAGTTCCTTTACTCATGGTACAAAGAAGCTAAATTCTGCCTCCACGCTTTAGATCAGAGATGCCACCCCCACTGCACAGCCTGGGGAAAGGAAGCCTCACCCAGCTCTAGGAAACCATCAACTAGGCAGTGAGTATGGACAGTGGGCGAGGATGAGCTAAATTTCCACCAGGGATGATGGATGTGGCCAGACAAAATACTGACGGTGGCTGGTGCATTCATATTAAAAGTACCTGACCCTGTCTCACTCAGCCTTTCACCTTTACCCAGTAGGACATGCCCCAACCCCATCTGCAAATCCACAAGGCTCAGTTGTCACTGCAAACTCACTATCTGAGCCTTGAACCCCAGGTCCTCAACCCTGTATAAAGACGAGAGAACAAACATCTTTCCCCTCTCTGACCAGCAAAAACCTGTTCATTATTCTCCCTGTTCTCTATGCTTCCTCTTATACCTGTTTTTCACTTTTAGATCTTTCCCTTGGTTTCTACATGCTGGGCTGCACTCCACAGACGCAGTAGTAGACTGACTGATGAATGGTCGAGGCTAACACATGCCCAGGTCCTTCCAGTGTGTAGCAGCTATCAGACCCAGCAGGCAATGCCTCAGTGTTCCAAGAAGTTTCTCAGGTTCCTGAGAGGGCCTTTCCTGATGTCAAAGTTATGTGGTTGCCAAGGGAACAAAAGATATCTACTTTCACCTTATGTGTATGATAGAACATAAGCAGCTTTAAAGAAAGGATTGCCTGGGGTTTTTTTTCTTTTTCTTTGTTTTTGTCTTTTATTTTCCCAACATCTGGTATAGTACTTGGCATGTGGTAGATAGATTCCTGCTTATTGTTGATTGATTAATTGACTCAAACGGAACTACATGTGAGCAATTTGAAAGGGCTCCAAGATGATTGAGTTAGGCACAAAGGGAGGGGGAAAAGGACCACTGTCCCATCAAACACCCCCTATCTTTCAGAAACCTAGAGGAAGCAAAGAAAGCTAAACTCAGAGGAGAGCGAAAGCAGAGGTCTGGGTTTTTATTGTCATATATATTGTTTTTAATACCCTCCCTCACCCCCATTTTTTTCTTCAGAATTTGTTTCAGACTCAAACGCCAGAACACAAATACAGAACAGAGAAAAGAAACAAAAACATATCATAAACTTAAGTATTGGAACTTAAATACAAAGTTGGAAAGGAAAAAAAGCATGTCGTGTGCATAGCCAAACATAAGGGAGGATTCTAAATAAGTAACAATAAATTTTCATTTCAAGAAAGCCTGTATGATAAATAATACTCATTGTCTTAAGAATTGTCCATCTTTTCTTTGCTTCCTTGTGAGTTTTCTTTTGTTTTCTGCTGTGCACTTTTTACTTTGTTCTTTTTTCCCTTCCCCAAGGCCACAATAAAGTTTAGATGTTTCTCCTTAGCTACAGATATATACACATATGTATATATGTACAAATATAGACATATACATTCCCAAACCTATTCCATTCCTGATCTTCGTTTTCATGTATGTGCATATCTCTTGTTTCCTGTCCCTCCTGCCTCCTCTACTTTACTTTTACCCACCACCTTGCCCTCCTATGATGTTTTTATTGCTTTATTGCTTGATTTAAGAAAATAGAGGAAAGAGGAGGGATGGAAAGATTAAAACCATCTCAGGGAGGCTGGGATATTCATGAAGTCCTTTTCAGGTATGGCAAAGAGTCTCCTTTGGATATGGCCACTAAGCATCAAAAAATTGGAAATGCCTTCTGAAATAATCTAGCCCAATACCCTTATTTTATAGATGATGGAAGGCAAAAATGAGAATAACAACTCAGATTTAATTAGCTTTTAAGGTTTTATAAAATCGTGGATTTAGAAGTCATGCAGCAAAAGCATCTCATTTTACAGCTGAGAAAACCAAAATTCAATGTAAGTCAGTGACTCACCCAAGGTCACACACAAATAGGAAGCAACAGAGCTGGGGTTTTTTAATTCAAATCTTCTGGTTCTAAAGGCAGGCCTCTTTCCATTATTCCACACTGACTACAATCACAAAGTACTTTTTTCCAATAACATCTGAGGCAGAAAAAAAATTACTTGAGGACAAGGACTCTATAGCCTTCTCTTCTCATCCCCAGCATCTAATCAATGCCAGAACAGAACATTGCAGTATGTACAGCACTTGCATACTAGATTCTTGTTTGTCTGTCCTTTTCCCTTATAACATTGTTATATCCTTCAAGAATAGGGTCTGTATCAGCTCTTTCTTTGCATTCCAGCATCAAACATGATGCCCTGCACACAGCAAGCACTTTATTAGTGCTTGGGTTGAGATGTGTTGGATTGAGACAGGTAGTAAAAGTATAATGATCCCCATTTTGCAGATGAAAAAAAACAAGTTTCAAAGACATGAAGTGATTATCCTAAGGTTGTATTGCTTCTCAGCATAGAGATCAAAATGACTGATGCAAAGTCATACAGCTGAATTACTGGCAAAGCCAGAATTTGCCCCCCAGTGCTCTGGCCAGCATACCATGATGGCGCTGGTTCCTTCCTTCTTACCTGCCAAGGCCCTTGATGCCCGCTGACCCCCTGGCTAAGCACTGGAGTCGCAGTCTTTCAATGGGGTCTGTGGCTGTAGCAAGTCTTCTCTTGGCCTGGATCGCCATCTCCCGGTCGTGCCTTGCAGTCCCCGCCATCTGGAGCACCAATCTTTCCTGAGTTCTGCCTTGAGGGGTGGGGCTGGTCACAGCACTGTACACATTAGAAAAAATCAGTTATGCAGCTTGTCCTTTATATGTCCAGAATTCACATCAAGCTAACCTGAAGGGCAACTCCCTTTTATTCATTGCGTCCTTTGTCATACCTTCACAAGAAATGACTCAGTTTCCAGAATTTCCCACATTCAATTTGATCCAGTTCAATTAATATTTATGGAGTACAAACAATGTGTCTGGAATATGTATTGCTTATTTATCCATTCTCAGGTACAGCCAGCTTCAGAGATAAACAATATGCAGTAGTTGTAAAATATTCAGCCAATTTCCACTAGGTTTTGTTGGATCATATATTTCAAAAACTATAATTTTCTTACTCTAGGAAAAAAAATTTTCTGTGATGCTTCTGTACCTACCACCTGCCTCCCTGAATCAATGGCCTTAATTCTTGCTCTTCAAAGACCTGAGTCTTTTCTTTCGCATTCTTCCACCAGGCCTGGTGAGAAAGAGGACCCATATGGACTAGCTCTCTGTTGATTTTATCTTTGTTGAAATTAGCAGTTAGATCTTGACTAAATCTGTCTTTATTGATTCCTTTATTGACTTATCTGTTTATCTTTTTCTATTATCTATTTATCTTTATCTATTCCTTTATTGATTGGTTTGTATTTATAAAGTCCTAATGAAAACCAGAGAGGCAGATTGGGTAGAAGATAGAAAGCCTCCTTTTCTGAGACAGAAAGACTGGGTTCGAGTCCCATCAATGACACAAATTGCCAGTGTGACCCTGGGCAAGTCACTTAACTTGTCAGTGCCCCAAGGAACTCTCTAAGACCATAAACTGCAAATCAGTTGCTGACCTTGGCTAGTAGCAAAAGTGTCCTTACAGGGACTTCCCCCACCCCTTAAATCACAAGTCAGGAGAAAACAAAACAACAACTAGAAAACCTCAAATGAGACAACCAGACTGCATGAAAAACATGTAAAGCCTTGGATGCAGAATGAAATCACTGAGTCAGGAAAAGACTAGACATTGCCATTACGGAAATGGGAGGACCACAACTACAAAACAATCAACAATATTTATTTCAAAAGTGTGAAGAACAAGCTTGGCCCATAAGAAGAGACATGAGAGGACACCTCCCCTTACTGCTTGGCAGAGGTGAAGGCCTACACAGATTGAATACTGCATAAAATGACCAGTTTTTTCAATATGTTGATCAGGGTTCCCACCCCCTCCTCCATTTTTGAAAGAAAAAAATTCTCTACTAAAAGGGATGGCTATGGGGGCAGCTAGGTGGTGCAGTGAATAGAGCACCAGCCCTGGAGTCAAGAGGACTTGAGTTCAAATGCGACCTCAGACACTTGACATAGTTACTAGCTGTGTGACCTTGAGCAAGTCACTTAACCCCAAATGTCTTGCCAAAAACAAACCAAAAGAAGGGATGGCTCTTTGGTAGGGGAAGCCTGATGGATACAAGGGGAAATTTAGGTGATGTAAAAAGATATCGGTAGAATCTACTGAGATAAGCAGAATGTCTAGGATTAGGCAGACTGAGAAAAATTGTTATTTCTCTCTTATATTAATAACTAATTATTGAATCAGGACCAAGGTTTTTCCCCTTTTCTACTTCCTCATCCAGAAATCACCCAGCATGAGAAATCTTTCTCAGAGACTTAGCCAGGTTAAACAATGAACAAAGACAATAAGAGAAATTCTAAGTTTAGGTTAATAGGAGGATTCCTGCTCGTTGTATTTACTCAGATAGGTCTGGGAAAATGTGGATTTTCCCTTTTGTTAGACAGGTGATAGGGAAATTGAGAAGTCTCTTTGACCAAGACTTGGGTGATTCAAGCCACTGTACAAGACCTTCATTGGAATATAACCCATCTTTCATTGTTGTATTCATTCTCTCATTAATTGGGTTTTTTTATTTTTTTTTTATTTTTTGGAGGGCAATTGGGGTTAAGTGACTTGCCCAAGGTCACATGGCTAGTTTTTTGGGGGGCAGGTAGAGTGTCTGAGGTCGGATTTGAACTCAGGTCCTTCTGACTCCAAGGCCGGTGCTCTATTGACTGTGCCACCTAGCCGCCCCTCTCTCACTAATTGTTAACCAATCAGAGTTAATTACCACCCTCAGGAGCACCCATTCTTCCAAGGGTATATAAACTGTGAGCCTACCATCATCAATATTCAAGAGTGCCACAGACCTATTTTATTAATAACCATGCTAGGCTGATTAATAGAATGATTAAATTACCCAGAAATGATGTCTCTCAAACTTTTTAAATGTCACAAGGTGGTGACCCTGCCATACTGTGCTCTAGTCAGACATCTAGAGCATTGTGTTCAGCTCAGACTTCTCATTTAAGGAAGGACAATCATGAACTGGAAAGTGTCCCAAGAATGATAACCAGGATGACAAAGGGTGGCAAGTTCATTCCGTGGGAGAATCAGATAAACAAAATGAGGATGTTTAGCCTGAGGAAGAGAAGATTTAATGAAGCCTTTGACTGTTAGCCTCAATTCTGCTGGGTAGAAGAGGCATTAGACTAGTCCATCTTGGCCCCTGGAGACCAGGTCAGTCCAACAATTGTGAATAGAAGTTGCAGACGCAAATGTAAGCTTACTGTAGTCTTACATCCAAGCAATGAGAAATATCCAGAAGTGTAATGGGCTGCCTAGAAGGGGAAAGCACAGACCTGCACTGAAGATCTTCAAAGAAAGGCCTGTCCTTTGGTGTAACCCCAATCCTGACATCTCAGTGACCAGAGAGCCTGAAGAGACTCAGCTACTTGAAGAAAACTCAAAAAAACCCTCAAAGATGACTCTAAGAAGACTTGAAGAAGACAGAAGAGCTCTCCTTTCTCCTACCCCAGCACTGTATAGTGAGGTGAGAGTCCCATACCAGTGGCCTTTGGGACTGGGGTTATATTAGGAAAATGTTGAGGACCACAGGTCAGTGGGACTCTGACCCTAATGGCTGAACATGCCCTCTCAGGTGTCTGGTCTGCTGATGGGACTGGATCAGTTCCCATTCCCCAGGAAAGTGCTCAAGCATACAGGTGTGAGGATTAGGTCCTCGAGATAAAGCATGGCTTTTACACCCAGGACTGGGGACAAAGAAGTATGCAATGTCCGCAGGGGAAAACAATTGAGAAGTGTCCTATAAAAGCCTGGATGCAGGGTAATAAAATTGGCTCTTTCACCATTTGTAGAGTCCCTTATGCACCCACTGGCACAGCCTCTGGCTTGGTGATTCTTTCTCAGCCCTGTCTGGGGATGGCAGGGCTCCCATACTTTCTCAGCCCTGCTGTGGGAAGGTAGGGCTCCTCATAACTGGCTCTCCACAGGAAAACCATTTTTTCTGAACAAAGGAATGGAGATGCAGGTGTGAGATGGGGAAGAAGTACACAGGGTTTCTTGGCTAATGTGAAATGGGCTTGTAGGAGGGGAGGGAAAGTCTAAAACAGAGGTATCAAATACAAAAGTTAAATGTAACTTGGAAATATTTTATAAAATGAATTAAAATACAATAGAATATAAGTAATGTTGATTTGTGGTTTTCTAAGTCAAAATGAAATCGTGGGGAGTCCTGATTTAATAACCCCATTTCCATTTGAGTTTAACACTACCAGTCTGAAGGAAAAGGTGATTTTGGCTACACATGCACACAAATCTTATCGGAGGCTCCATTTCATTCCTTTCTGAAATCAGAACTATTTGAATGTCATAGACTATAAACTATGGAATCTACTGAAAACTCTCCCTAGAATTAAAGCCTCAACAAGTTCATCTTTATTTTGCTTCTTATTGGACTCTAAATATGCTTCCCAATTTCCCTTCCAGATTGTGTAGGATTAAAAAAAAAACCCATACAAAATTTAATCAAGAACATGGAGATGAAAACAGGAAGTTTTATTCTCTTACCCCTGGGAGAAGAGGGAGGTCTTCTCCATGACAGATCAGGGAGAGGAGGTGCACAATATGGGGAAACAGAGTTTTTAAACCCTAATACAGCAGGGTTATATTTCCCCCATTGTCCATCACTCCCATTGGCTGGGGGTGAGCTCCCGCTATCCCTGACTCCCACTGGCCGGGAGAAGGGGCCCACAGAGGCGGGAAAGAAGACAAAGGACTAAGCTAGGTGGAAATGGAAAGACTCCTAAAAGGACTTGCTATTGATAGCAGCAATGAAGGGGGAACGGTAAAGCCAACCTCCAACCTGACACCAAATTCCAAGACCCATTCTGAGAAGTTTTCACATTCTCCCATACAAGATGGGCTCCCAGTCTCTCTGCCTGACCTCACACCTGTCTATTCCCATAGTTATTTGCTCAACATCTCCTGCCTGAACTTTGTCCCTACAGAATCACTGATTTGCTTATGGAACTAATTTGCTTAACTGGTACAGCCTCTTTTTCTTTCTTTTCCTTATTCTGTTCTATTCCCTTTCTTTGATCAATACTTTATTTTCTTTTCTTTTTTCCTTTAAAGCAGTAGTTGGAGCCACGAATTCCAAAATCCATTAGCCATTTTGATAAGTTATTCAAATACATCTGTTGCTTCAGTGTTCACATCTTTTAAAAGGAATAATAATTACAGCCACTGGCACCTTTCTGTCCAAAAAACTTCAAATTCCATCTCCTATGCCTTTGCACGGGTCATTCCCCATACCAAGAACTCCCTCCCTGTTCACTGTCACCTTCTAGCATCTCTGGCTTCCTTCAAAGCTCAGCACTTGCCACATCTCAAACATGAGACCTTTCCTGATCTTGTCCTACAGCTCTCACATATAATGAATTACCTCATTTTCCCCTTGTATCTATTTTGTATATATGCAGATGTATACAAATTGTTTCCCCCACTGACAGGGTACAGGCTCTGGAAACTCCCTTGAACTTCCCTTGAATCTTCCCACTTGATCTGGTCTTTACCTAAGGCTATAATCCCCTCAACTGGTCTTTCATTATCCTATTTTGTTACCTTAACCTAGCCCAGGCTTCATTGCTGTTACCTCCAGATTACCTCTGGCTACTTCTCACCTTTGGTCCTATCTAAACCCCACTCTCTTGGTTCCTGGCCTCTGACCTCTAGTCACCCCAGCCTACTGGCCACTCCCATTAAGATCCTCATTAGACCCCTCTTCCAGTCAGTCACCCCAGACTATTTGGCCAACTCTAGATCCCTCCCACAGTCTTTCTGTATATAAGATCCATATTGTTTCCATGAAAGTGCTCAGATTCAATACGGCCCACTACAAATGTTCAGATTCCTTAAGAATCTGGCCAACATGATGGATTTTTAATAAAACTTGTTTCCCTTTGGCTGAAAAAAGTCCTAGGTCAGGGGAGGCTAGGTGGTGCAGTGAATAGAGCACTGGCCCTGGAGTCAGGAGGACCTGAGTTCAAATCTAGCTTCAGACACCTGACATACTTTGGAAGGCCCAATTGCCCTCCCAAAGGCAAAAAAAAAAGGCTTAAATCAAAAGCATTCTCACAGAACCTGTGTGTCACTATTTCAGGGTTCCAGTACCCCTCAACCTCAACACAACAAAGCTCTCTGAAGGAGGTAAAGACTTGATTTTTTCCTTTCATTATCTACAGCACCCCCCCACAGTACCTGGCTCATAGCAAACACTTTAAAAAGGCTGATTGGTGAATCAGAGGGTATCGTGGGCATGAGATAACCCAGACATTACTGCCAGCTCCCAGAAGAATGGTATGATAATATATTATACTGCCAGATCTGCATGGTTAGCCTTGCCTAGCCATACATTCTGCCTTCTGGACTTCAGTTTTAAAAAAAGCCAACTTTGCAAGTGCAAGGTGAGGGAAGGGTAGTTAGATGACAATTCATCAAAAAAAAGATCTGGGGATATTAGTGGACTACAAGCTTGATATGGCTCCACAATGTTACTGAGCAGCTGCAAAAGCTAACTCAGTCTTAAGCAGAGCAAGAATAGTGATGTTATTTTACTAGTCTGTTCTCTGACCTCACTGGGAGTACTCTTTTTCCTAGTGGACATCACCTTTCAGGAAGGATATTGGAAAAATAGAAAAATACCACAGGAAGGTGCTGAAACAAGAATGGAAAGAAGATCATGCAAAAAGAAAAAAAAATTAAAAGACCACCTGAAGGAACTGGGGGAGTGGGGGGGCAGTGGCAGGATTGTGTCCTGGAGAAGCCATATGCCCTCAACACCTTCATTTCCTCTCCTCCCACTCATTTCTCAACCCCTTGCAGTCTGGCTCCTAACCTCACCATTCTAATGAAACCGGTCTCTCTGAGGTTGCCCAGGATGCCTCAATAGCCCACACCAATGTCCCATTCTCAGCCCTGCTCCTTCTCCAGCTTGATAGAGCATTTGCCATGGAGGACTAACCCTCGATTCTACTCTACACTCTCTCTTCCCTATGTGATGTGACATTTCCTCCTGCTTCTCCTCTTACCTGTTTGATAATTCCTCAGGTCACTTTAACAGAATATCATTACAGTCCTGCCTCGCAATTGGAATGGAGCTAGCCCCACAGCTTTGTCCTGAACCACCTTACCTCTCTCCAGATCTTCTCTCAGAGATCTTACCACTGCCTATGGGTTCCACCATTATCTCTATACAGATGACTCCTAAACCTATGTAGCCCAGCTAGGGGTCCAGCTCTATATCACTTTTGGACACGTCCAACTGAGTATCCCATAGACATCCCAAACCCAGGATGTCCAAACCATACTTAACGATCATCCCTTTTTGGGAACCTCCTCTTCCTCCTGCTGACAGCCTCCTTCTGGTTGCCCAGATTTCTTGGCAGGTCTCTAGCCTAATTGTTATCTTTAGTTCTGTTATAAGCTTAGCCTCTTAAACTGTGCCTGTCATGCATTACTTGTAGTGTCTAACTTAGGGTTTCTGTAACTCCTTTGTATTACAGTATGTGTAAGGATAGGTTTATTTCTGTAATGTTAATGGGATATAAGATCTTCCCTATCCACTAACAGACCTCATATGGAGCCCATTGAGGGAAGCTTGCTTAGGGGAGGCTTGTTTTTCAGGGAGGCCCACACCTTTAGCTACTTTGTAATTAGGCACAAGGGTTGTCAAGCTCTCTGACCCTGAAGAAGTGTATATATAGTCTGAGATTAGCACTTTTCTTGGGGGCTCACTCACTGCAAGAGTGTTCTTGTGATTTGACCAGATGAGATTCTGGGGAGCCATTAAGGAGCACCCCAGCTTTGAAAAACCCGGATGTCGGTGCTTCTATCTCTGATAACTATGTATATATTGCCTGACAGTTGGATCTGTCTGTTGATCTGTTCTAATTTTCAGACAATTAGAAGTCCTGTCTGGTATTTATTTCTCTGCTTGTATTTTCTCCATTTTCTTTGCCTGGATTTTCTCTGAAGTTCAGGATGCTGATTTTTCCCCTGAACTGTAATTTAAAAAGATTGTTGACCCTTTGAATCTTTCCTAGTAAAGCAGATCTGAGAACCCATGCTAGCAGCCATCCTGGGTATGCCAATGTGGCTGCCACTACAACTTCTTAGAATGGTGTTGACTTCAAGGCCCTCTTCCCTCTGGATAATGGAAACAAATAGTTATTAACTACCATTGACATAGCACTGTAAGTTTTGCAAAGCATTTTGTAACTATTACCTCATTTGAGCCTCACAACATACTCAGGTCTTCCTGACTCCGGAGCCAGTGCTCTGTTTACTGCAACACCTCACTGCTTGCTATAAAATATATAAACACACGTGCACATTTGCGTATACCTATATTTATTTTGTATAGTTTTACTATTTTATTTTTGCTACCTATATCTATCATATGTTTATATGTACCTATATTCAAAATGAAGGCCTTTGATTTTGCTAAATATTTCCCAATTACACTTTAATCTGTTTCAGGCTACTCTCAGGAGTGCTATGAACTACATGAGGCCTCGTGTTTGCACCTTTGGACTAAGGAACAGCACCAGTCCTATAGTTCTCATGGTAAAGCAGAAAGGTTTGAATCCTATTTACTGTCTGTAAGCAAATCATTTTACCTATGTGGGCCACAGTTTCTTCAACTAAGAAAATAAGAGGGCTAGATTCAACCTTGAAGGCACCTTTCAGCTCTCTATCTGTGATCTTGTAACAGAACCACAATTTAAACCTAAGTGTTCTGATTCAAAATTCTGAGCTCCTCCCTCTGAAATCTTTCTACCTCAGTTCTTCCATTTGTAAAAATGGGAGAAATAATACTTGAGTTCCCTACCTCACAGGGTTGTTGGAGAAAGCAGTCTGCAGACCTTAAAGGTTATATACATAAGTTCTTCCTTATGAAATGCAGTCTTCGTCATGATTTGGAAGATTTCACATGCCCAGTTTTGTAGGACTGTGCTTTTTAAAATGTAGGTCGCTGGAACAGCTAGGTAGTACAGGGAATAGAGCACTGGCCCTTAAGTCAAGAGGACCTGAGTCCAAATCTGGCCTCAGACACTTAATGCTTACTAGCCATATGACTTTGGGCAACTCATTAACCCCAATTGTCTTGCCTTCCCCCCTCCAAAAAAAAAAAGTGAGTTGTGAGTCTGAAAAACTTGACAACAGTAAAAGGTTTCTGAACATGCAACAACCAAAAATTAATTCAGAATCAAATGCATAATGAATCCAAGGTGTTTCTGGCAGTGCTTGCCCATGTTACACTGAGCAACTTCTCTGCAGCCTTAGTTCTGAACACACAGCACGTGCACTTTGCACTATGAGTACCCACAACACCAACATGCTGCTGAATAGAGTTGCTAGTGGAAAAAGTTTAAGAAGCTCTGCTATTAGGGCACTGAATCCTAGAATCAGGAAGACTTGAGTTCAGATCTGACCCCAGACATTAGTTAGTTATGTGACCTTGAGTAAGTCACTTATTTTCTGTTTACTTCAGTTTCCTCAACAATGAAAGGGGGTTGACAATAATAATACTTACCTCCCTGGGTTGTTCTAAGGATCCAATCAGAAAAAATTGTAAAGTGAATAGCACAGCATCTGGTACATAACAGATGTTATATAAATACTAGCTATTATTATTAAAGTGACCAGGCAGGGCTAGAATACGAGTTTCCTAATGTTTAGTCCAGGGCTCTTTCTGTGATAATACCATTGCCAACTGGGTTAGAAAGCAGCTCTCAATATAACTGACTGTAATAGCAGTAAAATATAATTTACTAAAAAACAAAACTCTCAGCTATACTTCAGTTACTAGCATATGGGCCTGGGTGCTCAGAACTCTCATATTTCACTTGACAGGATTTGTTTGAAAGTGCTCAAAAAGCTTCTTCTCTCCCCTGACCCCAAATCTCCCTTTCCCAAAATGAGGGGAACCACAGGATCATAGATACAGATGTAGATATAGAGCTAGGAGGGGCCTTCAAGGTCTCCAAGATAAACTCCCTCACTGTACAGATGAGAAAACTAAAATTCAAAGAGGCTAACTTCCTCCAAATCAAACAGCTCCTAAGTAGACAAAGCAGGATCAGAACCCAAGTCCTCCTGACTCTAAGTACAGTGCCTAAGTCTTTATACCATTCTGCCTCCATGATGGCTATAAAGACCAAAAAGGAAGGAAGACACCACACAAGAAGGTGCATTCCCCCCCCACACACACACACACACAAACTCACCAAGCAAGCTCGAGGCACCTCAAAGTGTTGCCTATAGCAATTCTGGCCTCTTACAATGAATATGCTGTAGAGACCTGCACGGTGTCAAAAAGCCTACCTATAAAAAGGGGCAGGTGCAACAGCTGTGGGTCAGTATCCTTTGGCAGAGAATGAAATATAATTGACCCTTTTTCTGTTCCTTCAATGCCACCATAGGTCAGCATGGTGTCTGTAAATTTCCCTGGCCAGACAGGATGGGAATGGGGCATGGCCTGCACTGCCCTAAGTCTGTGGGCATGGGCAGGCAGGGTCAAGCTGCAGACACTGAACCCAAGAGACTCTTCTGTGCTGGTCACTACCAGTCAGCGTGGGAGCTGCCATCTACCTCTCCTGGAAAGCTGCTCCGTCTTTTTATTTAGTCTCTATATACTAGTATATGAACATGCTGTCTTAGCCGTTTGAATGTGACCGACTTCCCAGGAGAGACTTAATCATTCTAGGTGTATCCTTAGCACCTAGCACAGTTTCTGGCACACAGTAGGTGCTTAATAAATGCATGTTGATTGATTGTTTGCTGGAACCCAGCTGCCTGCAAATGTTCAATTATTCTCTGTTAGTTCTAGAGGGAACAGATAATGACAGGGTCTGATCAAGAGTGATGAGCTGAAGGGGCTTGGAGGTTTGTCTCCTCTTCATGCTTAAAAATAAATGGGCAGAGCAGTGTCGGAATCAAGTTGATCTTAATGTAAACATACCAAGGATTCTGGAAAACATTAGCCCTATTCCAGATTAAGCTGTCTTTGAGCGCCCCCTGGTGACACTTAAATGAACTTCACTGATGCCATTCAAGCAATTGAGCTGGGACATTTAAACATTGAAGTTTCTGGTAAGATTTCTGATTCTTAACTCCTAGGTCCAGACAGATAACCAGGGTCTTTCACTTCCATCGTGTCCAGTCAATATTAAACACATATCAGGGGTCAGTCACTGCGCTAAGTCCTGAGCATGCAAAGAAAGACAACAGCCCCTACCCATGTTCCAAGACTATCAGCAGTGGCTTTGTCAGAAGCAGTGCCTTAGGCTCTTCTCAAAGGAGAGTAGAAGGAAACATGTTTAACAGGTAACAGGGACACAAAAGATGGATCGAAGTCCCTGGGAATTGAGAAGCAGAAATGGAAAAACATGGGGGAACATGGCTTTGTACAGGAAAGTACGTTCCTCTGATGGGATTCATCACCAAGTCATTCCACTATTGCCATTAAAGCTTTGTACTTGGCTCCCAAAGTCCACTCGGGTCATTGGTCAGTCAGTTAGGTCTTGACACTAACTCAGCCCATAGACTTAAGTTTAAGATTTCTGCTTTCAAACCACAATACCTGCCCTGCTCTACATTCCTGTAGTGGAGAGGAGACAAACACAATTTGCTATAAATGCAAGTGCTTATGTACAAATATGCACAACTGACCTCAGTTATACAGTGATGTGACTGGTAAGGGAAAGGAGGGAGGGAGGTGTTGGATACTGCTGGAATGACTAGAAGAAACAGAAATAAATAATCAGCTCTCGAGTCAATGGACCTGGGTTCGATGCTTATTATACTTACTACCTGTGTGACCTTAAGCAGATCACATAACCTCTCCAAGCTAAAAACCAATGCCTCATAACAGTTTTCATTTAATACTGTCATTCTGTAAGCATAAGCCCCTACTGTGTGTAAGGCACCATGATGTAAGAATTAGAAGCAGAGTAAGTGTGTAGCAGTTGGAGAATGGCTGGAGAATTTGTAGCATATGAATGTAATGGAATGTTATTGCACCATAAGAAAGAATAGGGATGAAGAATTCAGAGAAGGAAGAGAAGACACATGAAACGCTACAGTCAAAATTAATAAATAAAAATTATGATAAAATATAAATATAAAATAACAATAAATAATAATCACTAGCATTTGTACAGTGATCTAAAGTTTGCAAAGTGCTTTACAAACATTATCTCATTTTATCCTGATAACAGCATTGTGAAGCAGGTGCTATTATTATTCTCCATATAATTATTATTAAATAACTTGCCCAAGGTCACACACCTACTTAGTGCCTGAGTCTGGAGTTAAAGTCAGATCTTCCTGACTCTGGGTCCAGTGCTCCATTCATAGAATATGACATACATAAATCTATGTAAATCATATATGTAACAACAATGTAAACTAAAAGAATTATTTTTAAATTAAATTTAATTAATTTTTATTAATTTTATTAATTAATTTAAATTAAATTTTTAAATTTAAGTTACTGACGTATGTTTAAAATGACCAATGCTACACCCAGAGAAGCAATAAGAAAACGTAGTTACACATTTTCAGAGGAGGAGATAGACTTCCCTGGCTATGGAATGAATGTTAGACAGGCTAGCGGATCCAGGTGATGTGCTGACTGGTTTTGCTAGGCTGGATTTTTTTTCTATTTTAATCTTTGTTGCAAACTCACTGGGTAGGGGAGGAGAGAGAAATATATTCAACAATCACTATGATATAAAAATAGAAAGCATCCGTGTGATTTTGGATTATTTGTTTGCAGAAATGACACTACTCTAGGAACTGAAGATACGCAAATATATAGCAAAGACCTAATTCTCAAGGAGTTTAGGAAATAATGGTGGGAGGAAGATAGATATGTTAATAACCATGATACAAAGGAGACTGGGGGGGCGGCTAGGTGGCGCAGTGAATAGAGCACCGACCCTGGAGTCAGGAGCACGTGAGTTCAAATCCTGCCTCAGACACTTGACACAAAAACTAGCCGTGTGACTTTGGGCAAGTCACTTAACCCCAATTGCACTGCAAAAAAAAAAAAAAAAAAAAAAAAAAGCAAAGGAGACTGTGAATAAGTAAGGAGAGTGAGAAGGCAGGAAAAAAGAATGAGAGAGGACAATTTGTAGATTCCACAGAAGCATCTCTCCTCTCCTCCTTTTCCCTCTCACTCCACCCTCCTCTTCCTTTTCTCCTCCCCTCTCTTCTCTCTTCCTTCTCTCTCCTCTTTCCCTTTCTCTCTTCTTTTCTTCTCCCCTCTCCTTTTTTCTCTTCTCTCCCTCTCTTCTCTCTTCTCTTCTTTCTCTTTCTCATCTCTGTCTGTCTTTCTCTGTCTCTCTCCATTAGGAGCTGGCTCCAGCACACTCCTGCTTTTTCCATTTCCTGTGATACAGGACCACAAGATGCCCTGTCATTCCTCAAGCTCTGGGTACATGGGTTGCTTTCCATTTTTTTCTATTACGAATAATGCTACAAGGAATAGCAATTTACATAATCTCTTATATCTGTCTTCTTATCATTCCCCTTACAACTATCCTGGCTATGGCATTTGTTCACTTTTTTTTTTTTTTGCCTTTTTTTTTTTGAGGGGGAAGGTAGGGCAATTGGGGTTAAGTGACTTGCCCAAGGTCACATGGCTAGGATGGGGCGGGATGTTAAGTGTCTAAGGCCGAATTTGAACTCAGGTCCTCCTGACTCCAGGGCCAGTGATGTATTTACTGTGCCATCTAGCCTCCCCTGACTCATTCATTGATTGACAGCAGCAATGGAGGAGGAAGAGGGAAGTTAACAATTCTAAACTGCCTGAGAAGTTTTCACTTACATACCAGGAATGTTCTAGAGCAGCGGTTCTCAACCTGTGGGCTGCAGCCCCTTTGGGGGTCGAATGACCCTTTCATAGGGATCACCTAAGACCATCAGAAAACACATAATTCCAATGGTCTTAGGAACTGAGACACTGCTCTTCTATCCGAGACACCACTGCTCCATCCGTTTCCAGGTGGGTCCGTCCACATGCAGATACACCCACATACGAGTATTAAAGGGTCACGGCATTGGGAAGGTTGAGAACCACTGATCTAGAAGAAATCTCCAAACAGGTACAGATTAGACTCGATGGCCTAAGGGGTCCCACAACTCTGAAGTTCTGTGATTTTCCCACTTAACCCACAGTCATAACTTTGGAGTCACTTTATTCTTTCTCTTTCTCTCATCCCACACAGCTTGTGACTTGCCAAGGGACAGATTCTGTTTCATCCTCTATTTTACACCTCTTCCATTGTGATCCTGAAATACCTTCTCCCTCATCTTCTCTGTTGACGTCCTAACCACTCGTCAAGTCCCAATTCAAACGTTGCCTCCTCCATGAAACTTTCCCTAATCGCACAACCATACAGCTCTCCATCTAATTTCATAACACTACCTATTCTTCATTCACCACATTCTAATTTGTATTAATATGGGCACCATGATGTAATGGACAGAGAACCAGCCCTGGGTTCAAGATCTGAGTTGAAGTCTTGTCCCTTACACATACTGGCTGTTTGATGCCAGGCAAGATACTTAATTTCTCAGCGACTCTAAGACCAAATAATTGCTGATTTATTTTAGTAGAGAAAATGTCCTTTCCTAGGAGGCCCTCTAGAGGGAGAAAATCACAAGCATATATTGTATTTATTCTTGTGCAAATATTGGATCAATCTTACTAGATTGAAGGTCCTAGAAGCAAGAATTACATCTTTCAAAGTCACAGAACTGCAGAAACTCAGAGTTGGAAGAACCCTCCAGGAAATCTAGTCCAACCTTCCCTGAACAAGGGTCCCTTCTATCATATTTCTAACAAGTGATCATCTTGGCTTTGCTAGAAGACAGCTAGTGAGGAGGAACACATTACCTCCTAGGGTAGGCCATAATGACATCTGGAAATCCCCTTGAACTCTCTGAATCTTTCCAGTAGGTCTGGCTTTTGCCTGAGGCTATAATCCCCTAACTGGCCTTTCCTTATCCCTAGGTCCAATTCTCTGTTGCTCTTAACCTAGCCCATGCCTTCATTGTCTATTACCTCCAGGTTACTTCTGGCTACTTCTCACCCTTGATCCCATCTAAAATACATTCTCTCGGTTCTGGCCTCTGACCTCTACCTCTACTCAGCCTACTGGTGACCCCAACAAGATCCTCCCTAGAGCCCTCCTCCAATCACCCCAGACTACTTGGTCAACCCTAGATCCCTCTCTTAGTCTTTCTGTATATAAGATCCATCTCATTTCCATGAAAGTGCTCAGATTCAATCTGACCTGCTTGCATTAGCCAGAGAAATACTCAGATTCCTTAAGAGTCTAGCCAATGTTCAGATTCCCTAAAAGTCTGGCCAATATGACAGATCTTTAATAAACCTTGTTTTTCTTTGGCTGAAAGAAGGCTTGGGTTGAATTCAGTCAGGACCTGTGTGTCCCAGTTTCAGAATTCAGCACCTCGAAACCTCAACAACTCCACCCTGAAATGCCTCCTTATTTATCATATTGATGGGGTGTTGGGGTGCCTATATTTGTAACATCCAGTTGTAACTTCAATTTGTAAAATCACACTTGTGTTCGGGTATCTATGTTTGTAATATCAGCTTGTGAAATCAAGTTGTAAAATCACACTTCCCCCAGCCTAAAAGCATTAACTCTACCTTTTCCCTAGGCCAGCACTCCACCTAGCTACAATTCATGAATTGTTTATCCTTGCTTGGTACAATAACGAGCTATACCTATGAATTCTTCACTAAAGCATCTATAAACAATCCCTTTAGCTTAGAGAAATGTACAGCTCCCTTGTTCTAATGGCCAGCTGCACCTCTGAATCCTTCAGTGCACTATCAGTAAGCTAACTCCCCTCCAACTAGGCATATCCTGAATCCCCAATTAGTCTAGCTTCCCAACATCCATCTTGTCAAATAGGACATTGATGGGTAACAGACTGGACACCTCTCAGTCAGCTAAGACCATAAAGTGACCCAGTGACATTTCAAGCCTAAAACTACACCTCCATGCAGGGTTCCCCCCTCACACCTTGGGCTTTTCCCCAGTGAATTATGGGCAATATGCCTGTGCAGTAGATACAAAAAAGTGCATGTCCCTTTAAGCACTGACCACTCCTTAACTCCTCTCTAATTCTACCCTTACTCACCTAGTTAGCATAAATTTACTTTATAATCTGCCCCGACTCCTGTGGGTTTGCAGGTTTCCTAAGATCTCCTGCCCACTGTGAAGTGTAACAATAAACTTTTACAATCCTGACTCACAAGATTGCTTGAGTCCTAAGAATTCTTTCCAGACTAGAACCTTCAAGGGATTCATTTGGGGTCCCTCAAATACCCAGATTTTCTCACCCTCTTCACTGGCACTCATAACTCCTCCAAATAGATCTAGAAAGTACACCAGACTTAATTCTTAATTAATAGGGAAATTCAGAAAAAGTCACAGTGAGTCATTTTCCCAGCCCATATCGGCATAGGGAGAAACAGCAATTTTCAGACACTGAAGACTGGGTTGGAGCAGGAACATTCTAGGCCTAGTGCACTCTAGTACCCAGGGAGAGGTAGTGCACCAGGACAAGAGGAGATCTAACACCCAGACCAAGCTACCCCCAGACCCATATCAGGGTTCTGTGATAGGGACAAGGTGGCATTCTGAGGCTGGGAGGCCCAAGGTAGTATATCTACAAAGGAAGAAGTTAAGAAGCAATAGTTTGGTTCAGATGCCAGGAGCAGAGCAGGATCTGTTCTAGCATCTAGCCAGTTGGTAGAGCAATACCAAGAATAGAAATCCCAGGCCAAAGGGGAACTTATAGTTCTCTTTCTATGGGAGCAGATCAACTTCCTAGCTGGCATTCTATTATTGCTCAGATCAAAACTCAGGTCAAGAACTTGCAGAACTTAGACCAGCAGGGCAGAGATCACACTTTGCCCTGAATCAAACCACTTTGGAAGCACTGAAACCTCACAGGTCCCCAGTCTATCCCTGAGATCCTAGAATAACACAGTACTAAATATTCCAAGAAAGCAGCAGGAGGATCAGCCCAGAACTTCCCGCTAGAAGTGACACAGAGCCCAGCCCTAATATCAGGTCTAATGTCAGGAAGTAGCTGGAAGAAAAAGTAAACAAAGGAACACCACCATAATGAGCCATTATGGGGAAAGCAACACTCAAAACACAAACCCAGGAGAAGATAATGATTCCAAAACATTTACAAATAATGCCTCAGGGAGAAACACAGCTGAGAAACAAACTCAACTAGAATTCCTGGAAAATATGAAGCAAGAGTTTTGAAAATTTATAAATGAAATGAGATTATTTGAGGGAAAAGTTGGAAAAGAAATGAGAAATACAGAAGAATTGGAAAGTGAATTAACAGTTTGGAACAAGAGTTACAAAACTTTACCCAATTAACACACTCCTCTGAAAATTAGAATGGACCAAATGAAGCCAATGGCTCCATGAAACAACAACAAATATTAAAACAAAGTCAAAACGTAGAAGAAAATGTGAGGTATATCGTAGCAAAAAATTGCTGATCTGGAAAATGGATCAAAAGGAAAATTTAAGAATCATCAAACTATCTGGATACTAGATAAGAGGAGAGGAGGGAAGAAGGAAGGGGAAAAAAGGAGGAGAGAGGAGAGGAGAGGAGAGTGGAAAGGAAAGGAGAGGGGAGGTAAGAGGAAAATGAGAGAGTGAAGGAGAGGGAGAGAGAGAAAGAGGACATCATATTTCAAGAAATCTTAAAACTGCCCATATCTCCCAGAACTAGAAGGCAAAATAAAAATTAAAATAATGCAATAGTTGCAAATGAAAACTCCTAGGAATATCAGAGCCAAAATCCAGAGTTTCCCAGTCAAAGAACAAATTTCCAGCTTGTAATCAGTCAGAAAGAAAAGGAGATGATACATGTGTCCTCTCTGAGCCTTACCATCATTAGGGATCATAAAAGGAATCAAATTTGACAGAGCACATAGGTATTATTCTGCTGTATTTGGATGATCTCAAAAGAAGAATGAAAAAGTTAGGGAAGAGGGGGACGTTAGTACAAGGGAAAGAAAGTTAGGGGAAATCATCTCATATAATTAAAGTACACAAGTATACATCTATACAAACAGGGAAAAGGTGATGAGGGGAACAGTCAACAATGCAACCTCTGTTATTTAAACTGGTTTAAAGGAAGTAAAAATACATACATACAGAGAGATAGAGAAAGAGAGACAGAGAGACAGAGACAGAGACAAAGACAGAGGGAGGGAGAGCTTGGTATAGAAATATATTTCATTCAACAGAGGAACAGAGATCAACAGAGGATTGTCTGGCAGATTCAGGAGGGAGCTGGGACCAGGGAAGAGGATCCAGGGAATCAGAGAGACCACCCAGAGGCAAAATGAAGAAAAGGCTTCCCCTTGGAGGAAACTGATGTTTGCAGAGGACAAGGACCTGGGAGGTG